>VMOF01000379.1:50956717-51231717 GCA_011764245.1 Trialeurodes vaporariorum
GCTGCCGAGTAAAACCCCCCCTCCCTCCAACGGCTGTCATAGGATTGCGCGAATATACCCTTTCTCCCTCTTTTTTGAGGTTCTAGAATTGCGCGAATTTTTCAGGTATATTCAAAAAGAAAGCGATGACTAGGCAACACTTGCATCTATTTCATATTTTTTTTTTCTTATTTCATCTGTGATGCCAGAATTAGATAAATACAGACTCGCAATTATCAGTGGTTATCTTACCATAATCATATACAAAGTGAATTCTACCATAAAATCCGGATATCCATACGGTCAATGAAAATTGACGACAGTGGCAGTGAATGACTTACTTAAAAATGAAAAATTCGGAACCGCGTCGAAATGACGATCTCGAAAGTAAATATTCCTACATCATAGTCACATTTAGGCCATACTCCTTTTCTGATATTATAAAATGTCATGTGGTTCCTGAATTAAGTCAAATATCAATGTTTTCCAGCCCTTGTTCTCTGATGAAGTATACATTATTCAATTTTACTTCTTGACACGGGCCCTCTTCACTCAAGAACTTTCATACACTCCATTCAATTGTTAATTGTTATTCGCAGACGACAGTAACACAATATAATAAGGGGTGAATGAAGATTCCCCGCTCCTAACGTTGTCCCAGGCCTGGCGGTAGTCAGGTAGTTTCGAATCGGAGCCGACGTCGTCGGTTTTCTCCTCGGTCTCCAGCCTTCTCGGTTCTCACGTGAAATCGCTACTGGTGGCGCTGCGTATGAGCTCGGTCGCAACTACAAAACAGTGTCCCCAGCGATCTCGATAGAGTGGGGCCTCTATCTTTACTTACTTTATGACAGTGGCGTAGCGGCGCACTATGGTCTGAGATCGTCGAAAAGTGGCCTAAAATTAGAAAGTAAATTTCTCATCAATTTATCATTTACAATCTTTTCAAACCAATTTTAATCACATAGATCACTTTTAACATGTAATTTAATCCCAGCAATGTCACAGCAAAGTTTTAAATTAAGCTTAAAAGGTCAAAACCGCTGAATTCTGATGACTTTATATCACTGATTTTTGGCCACTTTATTACGATTTTAGACCATAGTGCGGCGTAGCCACATGGGGGCATCATTTTCTATGGTAATAGGTTGACAGAACAGAGGAAAAAGGAGGAAAGGAAAGAAAAAAAGGGGAAAATAACAGGGATGTAATGAAAAAGAGGTTGAAAACCCTTTCCCCCTTAAATTTTTTTAATGTTAAGAAAAAATAATAATTACTGTTTAATAAACGCAAGAAATTAAAAAAGCTCTTGATGCCCTCCTCTACTTTTTCATTTTACTTCAATACACAGAAAATATGTCGATCGATATCTCTTTGAATTAGGAATATTCATATTGTTAGTTCCGCTTTCCGATACGTCTTCCGAAATTATGCCCCCCCCCCCCCAGAGTTCGAATTCTTACATTTTTTCCCCAAGAAAAATACGTAGATAAAAAGCCCAATTATTTTCTTACGCAAACAATCAGAAAAATAGAAATGGAAGTAGAATTAAATTCAGAGGGGCAGGGGGGGGGGGGGGGGGGTCATATACCTATTTCGAATTCCGCCCCGGGCATTGAAATCTCTGGCTACGCCCCTGCCCTGTAACACAAAACTAGGTTTGTTTCTAACGATTAGACATGGTTAGATCTCTATCCGCGTATTAAGCAAGCATACAGCTAACGTACAGAGGTATTTTGGCTTGCCAAGTTCAAATTCAGCCTTAGTTTTGATCGAAATTTTCGATAGCAAGTAGCAACCCATCCTCAAAAATTTATATCTCCCCTTTTTACTCTCCAAATTCAAAAGACTGTGGTACCAAAATGTTCTTCTAATAAGTAATTATAGAAGAAAAAAATGGTAGCCCCAAAAATTAATCACAAGTTTACTTTAGGGCCCCCAGAAATTTTTCGATTTTGTAAAAAACACGTCAACAGGAAGCCATAAAACTACCCACAGTGTTGGACTAAAAACTTGTCACTCTGATGCGTGATGCACTCGCCCCCAAACGCATCAATATTTTTTTTTGTGGAATGGTCAAAGACCTCCTAAAACTCCATTTTTGTAATGTGTTCAAAATTGAGCGCAATTACTGCAGAACAATGCTGCCAAAAAATACACACTTACTTAACTCGAATTAATTAAATTATATTAGAATTATAACTGCTGCGAAAGTGCGGAGTTTCAAGCAGCCATATTTACTATTCCCAGATAGCTAATCTGCAATTTATTTATTTTATTTATTTATTTATTCAAAGTTCAATTTCAAGTGTACAAACAATGTTGCCATACTTTTCTGTAAATGGGGAAATTAAATAATAAGTAAAAAGTTATGAAGAGGCTCAGGTCATTTCCTGATTTATTTGTTTATTTATTTATCTTAGTCAATTAAAAAAAATCACTGAATAAATCATTATCTTACAAGCTTTGTACATAGATTTCAAAACAATGAATATTATTCGACATCAGCATTATTTTCCCACATTGATTCATGGATAAAACTCACAGAAAAAATTAGGAGCGTACTTGGTCAGGGTGGGTGTGATTTCAACAGAAACAATGAAAATTAGAGACCATGCATAGGTTGATCGCACAGGGGCTGAATTTATTTTTGGAGATCCAACAGAATAAGATTGGGAGCACCATCCAACATGGACCATACATTGACTGCTGTTCGAGTTCAGTGCCCATTTGGTTAAAAATTGACAAAACTTTGAGTATAAAAACAGAGTTGCCCTCTATGGGTTTTTTAGCGAATATTTTTTCCCAGCGAAAAACAAAGCACTAAATTGTCCGATACCTTTTTTCACAGAGCACGACT
The DNA here is from genome assembly GCA_011764245.1 of Trialeurodes vaporariorum. Classification (NCBI taxonomy): domain Eukaryota; kingdom Metazoa; phylum Arthropoda; class Insecta; order Hemiptera; family Aleyrodidae; genus Trialeurodes; species Trialeurodes vaporariorum. Next base: position 50,959,554 of record VMOF01000379.1, read on the forward strand.
TGGCAACACCAACAATACTAGGTACTAATAAGCATTACTACAGTCGTCTAACTCAAGATGAGACTGATAATGCTTATTATCTGATCACAACATTTGACTTCAGTGCTTCGTTTTTCTCTGCGAGAAAATGTATGCTAAAAACCCGTGGGAGGTCAACTTTCTGTTTGTTCAAACTGTCATAATTCCAACAATTTTTGACCAAATGGGCTCATCTTAGGCTCAATAGATTAAAAATGGCATGATCTTTCAAATGAGTCCTAGATCACTTTGCTAGCTTGTTTAGTTTTGAAGTTACATTGTTAGTCTCGGTGGTTTTAAGAGACCCCTTGTAACAAACTGTCTCAAAAATCAACATCAACAAGTCAAACAAATCGACCCTGGAATCATCTTAATAATAATAATAAAAAAGATTATTAAATGTACCAATAAGAACAGGGGCTATGAAGTAGGTCTGTGCGATGTCCAGTTTCGTGCATCGAAGTTCAGAGTCCAAAATACATTGAAATTTTATCGATGCATCGAAACGAATTATACCAAGTCAAAAATGAGAAATCACTGAAAACCATGATACTTTTTAATGCTGCAGAGATGGTTGAAGAAGAAAAAATGGCGCTTAGGTCTGTCTTTAGTTAAAATATCAATAAATAATGAATTTCATTGCAACAATTATGACAATGCACTCATTGGTCGCAATCAGTTGTGAGAAAACTTGCATATCGTGCCAAATTATCTCACCCACTCTCCCGTAACCCTCATGTATGCCATCTCTTTCTAGTTGCAAAATTAATATACAGGGAGATGTTCCACTACATATTATTATCAAAATCACGTTAAAATGCCTTGAGAAATTCATTTCTGCCAAAAAATTTCACAAAAGATGTTTCTCTATACCATTTTTTCAATAAGAATGAGATAACAGTACATGGGCGTTACGTGAGAGCAAGAGAGACAGTCTGTCTTTGTTTGGAATGTTCATCACCGGATGATGTCACCACTGAAACCATCTATAAAGAGGGGGGTCTGGGGATTCTCCCCCAGAAAATTTTGAAACATAACGTTCCCAAGAGCCCATATTTTTGCCATCTCCACGCTGAAATTCTGACAAATTAACTAACACATCTTCTCGGACTTTTACCTTGGCACATGCTTACAAACAAAAGTTAACTTGAGTGCATTTGTAAGATTTTTCTCCAGTGTGTATGGATCGAGCTGTTGCAAATTTTTGCTAGAGGCTTATGAATGGTTGATCATGGGATAAAACCCTGTAAAATTTACAATAAGCACATTAAAAAATGACGAGATTCACTCCCAAACTCATAATATGCTTTCAAGCAAGACTGCAATGCAGTGAAAACCGCCTCATGCATTGGGTTTCTCTATCTTCATCCTCACGAGGAGTTCTCGCAACACCACACAAGAAGAGGAAAAAGCATAAAATTGCCAAAATATTTAGGCGGTAATCACCGCCAATGAGGTCTCTCGTTTGAAAGCATTTTATGAGTTTGGGAGTAGATTTCATGATTTTTTAGTGCGCTCATCATCATTCTTACAGGGTGTTACCCCGTAAGAATCTATTAATAAGCCTGTAGCAAAATTTTGCAACAGCTTTACTCGGAAATGTCCAGTCACGATGGAATTTTATTTGAAAATTTTAAATTACATTGAGTGTATTCAAAAGGTTTTTCTCCAGTCCATGTTCTAAATTGATCCATCAGATAGCTTCTTGCAGAAAACTGTGCAGAGCATAGAGTATAAGTAAAAAGTAGTTCCGCAAAGGGTCATCTGATAAGTATTTCTAAGTCACTATTACCAGAAAATTTGGGATCGCATTGGATACATTCAAAAGATTTTTCTCCAGAGTGGATTCTAAAATTTCCAGTCAAGATGGATTCGGCTGAAAATTTTAAATTGCATTTACTGCACTTAAAAGGTTTTTCTACAGGGTGTGTTTTAAAGTGATCTATCAAATGTCGTCTTGCTGAAAACTGCGCATTGCATTGAGTACATTTAAAAGGTTTTTCTGCTACGTGTCCTTTGATATGTCTTGCTAAATCGATTTTCTGATAAAATTTGGCATCGCATCGGATACAATCAAAAGTTCTGTCTCCTATGTGTATTTTCATGTGGTTTGTCAGATGACCAGCATATAAAAATTTGATATTGCATCGAGTGCATTCATATGATTTTTCTTTAGCGTGTTCTTTGAAATGTTGAGCCAAAACGCCTTTTCTTGGAAATTTTAAATTGCATTGAGTGCAGTCATATGTTTTTTTTCTAGTGTGGACGCTGGCATGTGCATTCAAGATGGTTTTTGTTGTAAATTTTAAATTGCATTGAGTGCATTCATATGATTTTTCTCTGGTGTGTTCTCTAACATGTGCAGTCAAGATGGATTTTTTTGAAAATTTTAAATTGCATTCACTGCATTCGTATCGTTTTTTTCTCGCGTGTAATCTGAGATGTGCACTCAAGATGGATTTTGAGGTAAATTTTAAGTTGCATTGAGTACATTCAAAAGGTTTTTCTCCAGTGTGATTTCTAAAGTGATCCGCTAGATGTCGTCTTGCAGAAAACTGTTTATCGCATTGAGTGCATTTAAAAGGTAGTTCTCCATTGTGTCTTCTGATGTGCATTTTTAAGTTGTTTTTTAAAGAAAACTGTTTATTGCATTGAGTGCATTCAAAAGGCCTTTCTCCCGTGTGTGTTTGCAAATGTACCTTCAGAGTGCTTTGATGGGCAAATTTTCTATTGCATTGAGAGCATTCATAAGGTTTTTCTCCGGTGTGTTTTCTGATATGTCTAATAAGATCCTGTTTTTTAGCACATTTCGCATTGCAGTGAGCACATTGAAATTGAAAGGTCGGTTTTTTTCCACCAGTATGTGATCTGCTATGTGTAATCAGAGCTGACTTTTTATCAAATTTTGCACTACATACAGTGCATCCATAGGGTTTTTCACCATGTGTCCTCCTGATATGAACAACCAAATGACCTTTTTGAGTAAATTTTATATTGCATTGAGTACAGTCGAACGGTTTTTCTCCAGTGTGTGTTCTGATATGTTTAGTTAAATCTGAATTCCCACGAAATTTTGCAGCGCAGAAAGTGCAATCGTAAGACTTTTCTCTGGTGTGTCTTTTCATGTGAGCTCTCAGACTAATTTCCAGGATAAATTTTTTTTTACAATGAGAACATTCAAAAAGTTTTTCTCCAGAGTGTATCCTAATGTGAAGTATCAGACTATCTTTCGTCGCAAATTTTTCATTGCACTGACTGCATTCGAAAAGTTTTTCTACGGAATTTTTTCTAACGGGAATACCCTGCCGGCATTTTTGAATGTTTTCGGCGATGCTGTGAGCAGAAGCATACTTTTTAAGTCTATTCTTCCTGGAATAATTGATTGATTTATCCTCAGAAATAAATTTGGCAGGTATGTCTGGACGGATTAAATTTTCTTTCACTTCCTTCTCAGACTCACAATCAGGCACAATTAGATGTTTCAATTCCTTCCGATAACCTCTTTCGTCTTTTCCGTTTGTTGATTCAACCACACTTTCTTGCTTGATGTCTGACAAATTAACAATGGTATCTCTACACGAAAGACTGGTCTCTGATTTTATTGGTTCTTCTAAATAACTGTGGTTAATTTTGTGGCGTAACACACTTAAGACGTCCCTATTATCCCTTCCATTACAAAGAATACTATCTGCTTGCACCATTAACAAATTTTTGGAGCCACTACCAGCTGACTCAATAAATGCTCCTTGTTCACCCCCATCAGGTTCCACTTTTATTTCTACAGATGGTAACTCGATAAATTCAATTGTTTCTGAAGGTAGACTTAAAGGGTCTGCTGTTTCAAGCTGAAATTCTGACGTTTCTCCGATGTCTTCTTCACTCTCAGGGTTAGTCTCCAGTTTGATTATTCCAGACTCTGGGGTAGTTGCTGGCATTTCCTGGAGATCCCAATCACTGTAAATGGTGTCAAGAAGAGATTCTGATTGGAGTTTCCTCCCACTCCTTGAGTCTTCTTTATTTACTTCGTCCATTCCGCCCGAAGTGATCTGCTCCGTGCCAAGCCAGCCTGTAATGATTAAACAATTAGATAATGAAGGAACTAATCCATTCATCCGACTTATAAAAAAGCAACAATTTTCCTTTTTAATAACTAATTAACCCTTCACTGCACACTGGACAGAGTTCCTAATTAGGAATAAATACTTTAAAAGTGTATATAAACATTTAGGAACAGAAGTATGCACGTTAGGTCATATCTGCAACAATGGGGCTCTTGCAAACTTTTGCTGCACGGGATTGAAGAGTTGATTCTTGCATAAAAACCTGTATAAATGACGATGAGCGCACTGAAAAATCACAAAATTCACTCTCAGAATCAGGCATAATGACGCTTCAACGCAGGTATCATGGGAGATTCCTATCTAAATTGAGACAAATCTCTGTGTTTCCGTAGAGAAAGTGACAAATTAGACAGGAATCTCCCATGATACCTGCGTTGAAGCACCATTACAATCTTGCCGTTAGAGCGGTTTTGTGCGTTTATCACTGAATTTTAGACTTTTCCAGTGTGATTTTCCTGACTTTTGCTGGTTTTTACATCAAGATGAACTATTCATTTTCTTACAGCAAAAGCTTGAAAGAGCCCCATTACTCTACAGCTTCTAAAATAATGAAAAAAAAAAAAATCACTATTTTTCCCCATTACTCTACAGCTTCTAAAATAATGAAACAAAAAAAAAAATCACTATTTTTCCCCATTACATATTGTACTGAATAAAAATATTTGGTAAAAAAAAAAAAAAAAAAAAAAAAAAAAAAATATCGTGCAGTGAAGGGTTAAAACTGTGAAATAAAAATGAAATAAATTAGCCAATGGACCGCGCATTTTGCTAGGGATTTTTTATTTTATAAGAAACATAACTAAGGCCTTTCGGCACTTAAGACCATCTTTGGAAGTAAGAAAGAGAGAAGAAATTGTAAACCACATCATAAACTATCACAAACTATAAGAAGTTTTCATAAGTTAAATTTGACGATTGGGTCAATGACACAGCATATTGGCTCATTTAATTCATTTTTTGTCATATTATGAAATGCTGCGAACTGCATCATGTTTGAATAATTAACACTGTAGTTTTTTCTCTCGCTTTGAACAAATAATAAAAAATTAATGTTATTTCTTTATTTCTTATTTATCTCTTTATTTGTTTATTTCTTTACGTATCATATAGTTTTTTTGTTTTTTTTTTTTTTCCTCTTCATACTTCATTTCTTTCCATTTAAAAATTTGTTTGATTATTTTTCTCAGGTTGGCAGACTCGTTTCGCCTGCTCTAAGACCTAGTCTTCCAGGGCGAAACAGTTAGATCATCCAGGGGAGCAAAAAGTTTCAAAACTTTGAAAGTTTCACGAGATCCATGATTTATTCCCTCATATAGGATTTTAGAAAAATTTCTTTACAAAAGTTTGAAAGTGATGACCTTTTTTATTTTTTTTTTTGCTTATTTCAACATTCATGTCATTCATTCAACACCATATTTTTGGAAAATGACCAGTATTTTCAAAATTTTGAGAGAAAATCTTGATGCCATTATTAAAAAAGAAAAAAAAAATTGGACCAATTTCCTCACTTTTACGCGATCCGCGGATCGCTAGATCAGGCACATTTTGCACCCCTGAGATCATCATTCCTTATTTTCACATTTTCTAGCTACCATTTCTTGTAAATTAATTAACAAAAAATTAATTAATTAATTTTAGTACCGCTACCTTTCAACAATATGCTCTGTTTTTATGATAAATAAACTACATTTAATTTAAAAAAAAAAAAAGAAAACGCCTTTCGTTTCTCCTTCATTTAAAGATTGCGTCTCTAAATCTCACAATCTCACAGGTTCCACTAGTTCACGGACAGGATTTTTACGAACTGCAGACATTTGCTAAAGCAGGACCATTTTGAGCATCGGGTTCTGGCAAGTAGCGGTGCATGCTTCTGGACCGCATAAAAGCGCATCGGTGATCGGTTGATTTGCACAGAGTTTCGACTCGTTGCTAATCAACCGATCACCAATGCACTTTTAAGCGGTCCAGAAGCATGCACCGCTACTTGTCAGCACCCGATACTCAAAATGGTCCTGCTATAACAGACTCGCCTCACTGATAAAGTTTGACAAATTATCCTACAACTTCCGCATTTCGCAAGAAAATGATCAGTATCATGGAAAAAAAAAAAAAGAAAACGCCTTTCGTTTCTCCTTCAAATAATTTGAATTTGAGCCATAAAATCAGAATTTTAAATCAGTTTTCCTCCAGCTTCTACAATTTTCCCTAGGGTCTGCTGGATTGATGGGCAGCGGATGGAATATATCAGGCTCCATCGGAATAATTGAGAGAAGCAGTTTGTAGGATCGATGGGGGAAAAAAGGGGTCTGCATATTCTTTATTCAAACTATACTTAAGCTTGGCTAACTGAATCTGAACTATTACTATTGTGGGGGCTCATCGGCCTCAACGATCAACCTTCGCCTAATGTTGGATGGTGAGCTCAACAATAGGCTGTGATTGGTCCGCGGTCCCGGAAACAGGTTTGGCTTGGCGAATACAAACTACGCGCTCATCAGTCAACAATAGGCGCATGTTGGCTGTTGTTTCGATGAGTTCCGACCAAAATCAAGCCAGAAAAGTGGACACCTGTCGCAAGCTTTGTGCTGGGTCTCTATTTGTCTCTGCTATCTCTTGCTCTCTTGTCCTGCCAAAGTCAATGGAACACTGCTTCAGGCAGCATGTAGAAATTAAAACGGAATTGCAGACAAAAGACTTCGTTTGTTGATACACTTACCGTAAAGTGGTCTTCACGACAACTTCTTGGGAATACTTGAGATTCTAGGTTAGGTTAGAGATCCCTCCTGGCAGCCTTGCACCGCTAAGTCCGATTAACAGATCCTTTATAGACACTCGAAAGGCAAGCTTTCCTGGCGTTGATTTCTCACATTTGCATCCGAGGACAGAACAATACCAACTCTTGGAAGTCATTTTTATTAGCACAACATCACGAGCCAAAGACTTCTAATACTGTCACGAACAATCCTTTTGCAACGATTTGATGGTTAGGAACAATGTTTACATACAAATGAGTTGCGCAGTAGGCTAGTGCGCAACTATGCGCACGGGGGCGCTCTGGCTAAGCTGCTGGCACTCACTCTCTGATGCAATACTTGAAGTCGCGCCTTGTGACCCGTTTCAAAAAGTATGAACTTTTAACGAATAAAAAAATAAATTTATAAAAAAATAATTGACACCAATTGACACACACTCTTTAATTAGTTTAATTAGACCCCCCCCCCAAGTAGGGGACTGTCCCCTCAGGCCCCATAGCGGAGTTTCCAAACTTGACCCCCCCCCCCCCCCGACCCAGAAAAATTTTCTACCTACGCCCATATTCTGGAAGATAGCGCAACCAATCTCTGTTGCACAGAGTCTGACTTTCATGGCTTACAATTTTTTTCTTTAGACCAAAAATAAAAAAAAAATTAAGCCCATGGGGACACACGAAATTTTTGGTTTGGGTTTTTGAGCTCAATCGCCTCAATCCCAACAAAATTGGCTGAACAATGAGAAAAATGTGATTACACGATTTGAGTAAATTTTATGCTTTTCCTAACAATACATATACTGCCTCAAACGCCATATTTTCACTCAACCATGACATTCTCAAATTTCAATCAATTTTTTGAGATTAAGCTAAAAAAAAAAAAACAAGTTTGCGGACGATGCGTCAGCATGATTTGATCAAATTTTAATGTCACAGTCAGAAAAAATTATAAGCCACCAAAGTCATAATCTGTAAAAGAGATCGGTAGCCCTTTCAAGCGAATTAAAATCTCAAGTACTTACAGAATAAGAATAAGGTAGGTGTGTGTTCAAAATTGAACGCAGTTACTGTGAAACAATACTGCCCAAATATACACGCTGAACTCACATTAATAAAATTACATTAGAAATTGGTATCTGCTGCGAAAGTGAGTAGTTTCAAGCAGACATATTTACTATTCCCAGGTAGCTATTTGTCAAAATCAAGTATAAAAGCAATGTTGTCATATTTTTCTGTAAATTACCAATTTTTACATTGAAAAAAAAAAAAACAAAAATGGGGAAAAAATGGGGGGGGGATGGAAAAATGGAAAAACTAAACAAGAAATGGCAATAATGTTTAAAAGAATTGAATTACCCTAAGAGGGGCAAAACTAAATAGGTACATAATAAGTAAATTTCCTGTTTATTTATTTATTTTATTTATTTTTTTTAATTAAAAAAATCACTGAATAAATAATTATCTTACAAGCTTTGTACATAGATTTGAAAACAATGATTATCATTTGACATCAGCAATATTGTTCCACATTGATTCATGGATAAAATTCACAATAAAAATTAGGAGCGTGGTTGGTTAGGGTGGGTGTGATTTCAACGGAGACAATGTAAATTAGAGGTCATGCACTAGCCGATCGCACAGGCGTCAGGGCTGACTTTTTTTAGTGGACTCAACACAGTAAGATTGAGAGCACCATCTGACAAGGACCATACGTTGACTGATGCTCAAAAACCTCAACATCTTTGCCCATCAGTCAACTTATGGTCCGTGTTTGCGGTGTTTTGTTGAGACCCTGAAATAAAAGTAGTTGCTATGAACAAGATAGGTAGAGCGTGGTCTTTATTATATATTGTCTCTGGATCTCAAGGATCCCGTATAGAACTACCGCAAAATTTTCAAACAACCAGCCAATTTGTGTAAAGACACAATATCAATTTAATGTCTTTAATGACCGATGGGTCTGTTGCAAACTTTTGCTATAGCTTAAGAGAGTGACAATTCCAGTGTAAAATCAACTGAAAATAATGTTGGGCACATTAGGAAGTTCCAAAAATGATTCGCAGACTTAATAAATGTGTAGAAAGAAATTGCTTCAAAACTATTGAAAAAAATCCCATTTGCAACTGTTTACAATTGACTCGGTGCCCGGTGGTAACCAGGTACAGCTCGTTTCAGAAGTGTAGGTGCACCTAGACCATAATCTTTGGCGATTTCTCAATTTCCATTCCTTCGAATCAAATCGAACATTGCCTATAACTTTAAAATTTTGATTTTAAAGCGTTCCTCAAGAAAGTTCCAACCCTCAAATTCGATTTCATTAATTTTTATTTGGTAACGTGAGAAATAACGGTGAAAAATTCCAAACATTATAAGCACAGGTATGCCTGCACTTCTAAAATGACCTCTAATATTGAATTATTTGCACTCTGATCTACCATTGATTGGGTATAAAAATTCAAAGATTTTGTGAGTCTCATATTAATTTTCTCTTTCTTTAGTTTTTGATCATCCAATTTAAAGTATTTGAAAATATTGGTTACCACACATGCCTAATTTTAATTGTGACAGAAGAAATTAAAGTAAAAATTTTGAATTTTATTTTTTGAGCGAGAGGAAAAAATTACATTTCTGCTAAAATTAAGAAAATAATTTGCACAGCAACTTCTTGCCTATTTTATTTTTGGAGCATTAAGGTGATTCTTCAGCGTGTAGTGCCAATTACTGCCACCAGGCTACCGTTGGATTTATGACAAATGACAGGCAAACAGTAATTTATAATTGGGATAACAGAAAGTCAGTTACTAGATTATCATCTGAAGATCGTCTCTGCAAAATATCTCGTCAATAACTTCAAAAATAAGCCTGAAAGTACCAGAAAATGGAATATCGCATATTGATTCTTGTATTAATTTGCGATTTGTCATTTTTTGGTACTTCCAGCCTTATTTTTGAAGTTATTGATAAGATATTGTGCACAGTCGTTCTTCAGATGATTATAAAGTAAGTTACAATCTGTTTTCTCAAATATAAATTACTTTCGGCCTGTAATTTGACATTAATCCAACGGTAGCACTCTGGTGGTAGAAATCGGCACTAAACGCTGAAGAATCACCTTAAAAATGGAAGCAGAAGCTAGTAAAGACACACAAATATTCGGTGGCAAGAAACTGAGCTAACCAATTTAATAACAAAGTCACAAAACATTCCAAACCAATAAATCAGATAGCTATCCTTCTTTTTTACATTGAATGTCCCAAAGCTACATGAACTGACGCTGTATTTTCAAAACTAAACAAGCTAGCAAAACAATCTTGGACTCGTTTGGAAGATCAAACCATTTTCTATCAATTGAGTTCAAAATGAGCCCATTTGGTCAAAAATTGACAAAATTATGACAAGTTGAATAAAAACAAAGAGTTGCCTTCTACGAGTTTTTATACTAATAAACATTACTACGGTCGTCTAACTCAAGATGAGCCTGATAATGCTCACTATCTGATCACAAAATTTGATTTCAGTGCTTCGTTTTTTGCTGCTAGAAAATATATGCCTAATAAACAGTAGGGAATACCCCAACGAACACTCCCTCACATCAAACTTAATTGGGGGACCCCCAGAGCCCCTTGTATTTTTTGGGGGAAACCCCCAGATCCCCCTTTATTACTCTGGGGGAGACACCCCCCCCCCCCTTTGATATTCTGGGGGAGACCTCCAGACCCCCACATAATATTCTACGGCAGACCCCCCTTAAGGGATTAGTTTTACAGTCAGCTGGTTGCAGAGTGTTTCATCAAAGTTTCATCAAAATTCAAATAGCAATACTTGATACATTCAAATTTTCCCCTATGTATACCCGTTTACCCATTATTGATTTTAAAGGGAATTGATTTTAAAGGGAACCTTTTATTCTCCATAACTTGCTTAAAAATTAAAATTTTGAAAAAACGAAAGAAGCCCATCTGAGAAATGTTAAAAGCAACTTCTCTACAAAATTTAGATGCATATGGACAATTGGTTCAAGAGTTATGCAGGGATACAGACAGACAACTGCGTCATCGCAATTTTTTCTCAATTTCTAACTTTATTACTTTTGAGAGAGTAAAAATCCGCGGGAGGTCATTTTTTTTTTGGTCAAACTGTCATAATTTCAACAATTTTCGACCAAATGGGTTCATCTAAAGCTCAATGGATGGAAAATGACTTGATCTTTCAAATGAGTCCTAGATCATTTTGCTAACGTGTTTAATTTTGAAGTTACATAGTTAATCTCCGTAGTTTTAAGACACCCCTTGTAACCTGTCTCAAAAATCAACATCAACAAATCGAACTAATCGACCCTGGAATGATCTTAATGATAATTAAAAAAAAAGACATTAAATGTGCCAATCAGAACAGAGGCTATGAAATTGTCAATGCATCAGAGGATGCTCACAGATGCATAGCAACTATTGCCCTTATCTCAAGAAAGCTCAAGTCTTTAAACTGTTGTGAAGTAAAAAAATGAATGGAAGCTAAGTAAGATAAATTTTAAATTACACTTTTGTCTCGAGATAAATCTCACAGAGGATAAAACAGAACAGTTGGTAAAAAATGATTGGCAAAGAATGATAATTCACCAGAGAACACAACATATGTACAGAGTATTTTAGAGTAAGCGTTTACTCAAAAAAGATAATTTATCGTTATTTGAAAGACTAAACACAGAAACGTTGCATCTACAAACCACTTAATTTATCAGAAAACAAAAAAAAAAAGAAGCTCAATAGGAAACTGAAAAGAGGCTAAGAAATGAGAAAAGTGATAAGTTAAACTGAAAGAATAATGGGGCTGTTAAACACTTTCGCTGTAAGCGCTTTGGCTGTCAATTCTGGTGTAAAAACCTCCAAAAATAACGATGACAGCACTAAAAACTTCCAAAATCCACTCCTAAACTCAATACACGCTTTTGTTTGCTGGGGCATAATGGTGGCGTAGGGCAGTAATAATGGGAGATTCCCATCTAACAATACTTAAACTCCATCAAGAAGTGACCAACAAGAGACGACTAACATTTGACACCGGTGTCATTAGATGTCACGGTACCATTCATCAGATATACATATGTCATATCACTACTCTCACAACTAATGACTTTGTGAATCATCCTTGTCAGCATAGAGAGAGTGACAAAATTAAGATGAGAATCTCTCATTATTACTGCCCTATGCCACCATTACACTCGCGCAAATAAAAGCGTTTGTGGAGTTAAGGAGTGGATTTTGGAAGTTTTTAGTGCTGCCATCATTATTTTTGGAGGTTTTTACAATAGAATCAACTATTAAATCACTAATAGCAAAAGTGTGCGACAGCCTCATTGAGGAGTTCTTTGAAAAAACCACGTATAAAAAAGAGGGTATCCTCGTCCTCAAAAGCCCTGGTACTTTTAGGACACCCTTTGTGGATGATAATTCATTCCATGACACTATATTTCTGTCAGTTACTGCCGTCCAAACCATTAAGTAAAAGGTGAGGAAAGTTTCAGTTATTTAAAAACACGGATATTCTTTCAATTTAAAAAAGTTTGAGTTTAACTAGGAAAAATAAAGTTTGATGGCTAGCCTCCATTCTTCGGGGTTAAAGATTCAGACACCCGATTTCACCAGATAATAACTTGTTTTTTGGGGAATTAACAGAATAACATCGATAGCAACATCCAACTGGACCAAACATTGACTGATGACCAACTCCAATATTTCAATGCTTCACTCTCATTGGCTACTGACATCAACATCTTTGTTCATTAGCCAACATATGGTACAGTTGGACATTGTTTCATTGAGATCCAAAAAAAAAAAAAAAAAAAGTTGTCACCCAATATTAAAACACAGGCAAGATTGATATTGCAAGGTCTTTAGTTTATAATGTCTCTGATCATACCAAACCCGGTTACTTCATAAAATTTGCTTCTGGTGAAAACCTGTCTGATGTAACGTTTTTGGGTTGATTTAGAGTCCCAGTATGTTAAAGAGTCTTGCCATACGGGGATTCTGATTGGCTGCTGGATTTAACCAATCAGAGTGGACGCCTCCTTCGCCTACTTCTTCTTCTTCATTCTTCACGTGGCAAGACTCTTTAATACACAGGGACTCTAGCTAGGTTGATCTTTTCATCGGTACAGGGGTCAAGGAGAGAGAGAAAACATCCCAATACATCCTTAGCATTAAATTGTAAAAGGTGAACTTATTCTAACTTGTACAGAGATCAGTGTGGCCAGATAAACGGCTATCGGCCGTACACTTCCCGTAAGACTCTATGTGAATTACGGCCGCTTTTAACCTTATAACTAGCAACACAGACAGAGATACTAACTTGATGAAAAACCTGAAAAATTCAATGGCTTTAACACTGAAGTGGTCAAAGCCGTTTATAAACGTCCACATGGATTTTGCCATTGTGGCGGTCAAGGCCGTTTGTAAACTTCATTCATGATTGCACGCGTATTAAGCATAATGGACATTAAAAAACATACACTGGTCTAAGGGTTGCATAGGGGTATGTAGTGTCCAAAAAATCCGCTAGGGCCGAAAAAAATAAAATAAAATAAAAAAATAAAAAAAAAAACCAAAATTTGGCCGACTACTTAAGTGTTAAACATTCACAGCAGAGTGACGAGATACATTGTTGTTGAACTAATCTAGACCTAAAATTTATGGATAAAAAAGGCTGATGGCGATAACAATCCCGTCATGGACGGATACAGGGAATTGTCTGAATCTCTCTCCTTTCATTTGAACTTATGTGTCAGAAAAGGATAGCAAAGGGGGCCATCACGTGACTTTGGCCCCCTTTTCTGTCCTTTTCTAACGCATGTTTTCAAATGGGAGGAGAGAGAGAAAGACAATTCCCTGTATTCGCCCTTGGATCCCGTTAAAAATTTAGCTTATTGTTAGATATAGGAAGAAAAAAATATTCTTGATCTTTCACTGGTTGAGCTAAAGTCTGTGAGACTGAAACTGATTTAAAAAAAGAAAAAAAAAAAAAAAAAAAAAACAAGTTAAACAAAAAAAAGAACAATAAATATACAAATTAAATTAATAAAAACATTAAGTTATGACTGTGAGAAACTATAAAGTGAGGAAAAGGGAAGAGATACATAAGGAAGGGGGGGGGGGGGAATAAGGCTTAAGTCCTTTACTTTGAGATAAAAAATTAAATTTTTAGAAATTAAGCTTGTTGAATTTTCACCTATTTCTCACCCTGTTTCTTCTAGTTGAAAACTGGGTTCGTTCCTAACTTGCATATTTCATACCTGCATAGATATTTGTGCCCACAATCGTAATCGCAAAATTTAACGAAAAATCCTATACATTTTATTGTACAGTAAAATCTGGCCACCAGTGATTCCAACTTAAACAAGTTCTACTTTCATTATTTTCTACAAACGAAAGAAATCAACAATTTCATTATCAATTTTTCTGATTGTGAAATGTAAACGATTCTGACTATGATTCCCTTCAGGGAAAAGGTGTATTATTTCAACCCCTTCTTCAATTGTTAAGAGAGGGCAGCAGCGCAACCAGAATATTTTCTACCTCTCGCTTTTTCCCTTTGAGGCTACAAGTAGAAAAAGGATAGGAAGAGGGGGTTTCATCTCCTGGTCTATCCTTGTCTAACATGTATTTCAATGGAGAGAAGAGAGAGAGAGAGAGATAGAGAATCAGTGGTGCAACCATAGTCTCTTCCAACTCTCTCATTTTCCCTTTGAGGCTACAAGTAGAAAAAGGATAGAAAGAGGGGGTTTCATCTCCTGGTCTATCCTTGTCTAACATATGTATTTCAATGGAGAGAAGAGAGAGATAGAGAATCAGTGGTGCAACCATAATCTCTTCCAACTCTCTCATTTTCCCTTTGAGGCTAAAAGTAGAAAAAGGATAGAAAGAGGGGGTTTCATCTCCTGGTCTATCCTTGTCTAACATATGTATTTCAATGGAGAGAGGAGAGAGATAGAGAATCAGTGGTGCAACCAGGATTGCTTCCATCTCTCTCATTTTCCTTTTGAATATATAAGGAGGAAAAAGATGGAAAGAGAAGATTTTATCCCATGTCCATCCTTTTTTTACGTGCGTCTTTCAATGGAAAAAAGAGAAAGATAAAGAACACCTCGCTGAACTACTGGAAGAGGCAAAATAGATGTTGCCTGTAGATCACATTACTCAATTTAATGATTTAAGAGCAGAAGGTTGAATATAATTAACTGATAAGGCGTAAAATCACCTTACAGCATCGTTGGTTGCTATCTATTCGTCATACCCCATCCTCGGAATATGGAAGCGATACCTGCGGCGGCGCTCGATACAAGTCCTCCCGCCATACTCGTTGTATTTGGTCCAGTCAGCATATTGTTGTTGGCAGCGGTTGCATCAACGTGACCAATATGACCAACCTACAAAATATAAGAAAACATAGTTATTATAGTAATTCTAGTACGAGACACAACTGTCATTGTAAAAAAAAATAGCAAGGGAAAATGAATGGAAAAAAAAAAAACAAGCGGAATCTACGGGATACAATTTTATTAATCAATTCTCAAATGAGGCAGTTGCAAGGGTCCAAAATGTTGTGTTTTTTATAAGGAAAACGAAAGTACTTGATGAGCTGAGGATAAAGATGCCTTGGGTTTCTAATTAAGTCCCATTGTTCCGGAGATGAGATTTTGGCCCAAAATACATTGTTTCAAATGGGAATTCCGCGTATAGTGACATCACTACACACACGATTTTTTACAACTTTACACGTGTGTATCTCCAAAACCGGAACACTTAGGAAAAAACGAAAGACATCAATGTTCTCAGCTCATCAAGTACTATCGTTGTCTGTACAAAAAATACAACATTTCAGACCCTTGCAACTGCCCCATTTACTCAAAAGAGCTTCCACAAAGGAGGGTCCAAAAAGTTTATGAAATCATTAAAAGAAAAACTGCAGATCAAACCAACTCCTCAACCCTCTTACCATATAGCTGGGTAAGTTCTTCTCTATATAATTGACAATCAATAATTCACTCTCTTATTAACTCCTGTACAGTTCTCCAGACATTCCTAAAAAATCAATGAATAAATAAATAATTAACTGAATTACCGTTTCCCATTCGTAGGGGAGATGATCACTATCATCCTCTGATTCATCGATGTCATCCGTCAACTCGTCTAAACGGGAACATAAAAATTCTTCGAGCATGTTTGCTAAACCTTTGTCTATTTCTATTGGTCCTTGCCTGGTTTTTAACAAAAGAAATAAAATAATTGAAGATTGGGCATACTAATGGAGGGCAGCTTTTTTGAGGCTCTATTGGGCCTGTCAAAATCACCGACGTCGATAATTGAAGATTGGGCATACTAATGGAGGGCAGCTTTTTTGAGGCTCTATTGGGCCTGTCAAAATCACCGACGTCGATAACGCTAACCTCTATTATTTTGCAAATGTTACGTCTCAACTACAGAATGGATTAATTTTTTGGGGCAGAGGGCCTGAGGCATCCAAAGTTTTCTCTATACTGAAGAAATTAATAAAAATCCTTTTTTAGAAGCCTATTAACTTCCCATGCAAAGATCTATTTATCCACCATGAACTTTTAACCCTGCCATCACTCAACACCATTTAAATTTTGAAAAAAGCCATTAAAAATCAAATCATTACCCCAGCTGACCTCATTCCTTCCGATGGATATAACAGTCGTCATCACAACATCAACATCCCTGCTTTACGTCTAAAAACCAGTAGATCTGTAATAAAAAATTCAGCTATCCAACTTTTTAATGCCCTCCCCCTAACTTTAAAAATTTATTTAAAAATGGTGATTTTACTAACTTTTTGAACTTGATTTTACTAACTTTTTGAACTTATCAAAAAAGCTTAGGCTGAAAAAAGTTTTTACAGCATTAACAAAGTTGTATTATGGTTGTCATAAAGAGTTCTCTGTTTCCTGACAAGTATTTGCCAAACTGGCTATTTTGTACAATTGTAAAAAAAAAAAAAAAAAAAAAAAAAAAAAAAAAAAAAAAAATTATAAAGAATTTTAAAAATGAAACAGTGATGGGAGATTTTGAAACATTGGATTCATTCAAACCCCTTAGTAAAGACACCCACAGTGCAAAAATGCAAAGCAAGCAGCAGAAAAGAATGAAGATAACTTAATTAAATTATTTTACCTCCCAAGATCACAAACTTCCGCATTCAAGAAATTGAGAATGTTGTGGAGTGTGCGCGTTGGATGGAGCACCTCCGGCCTCATATTCTGAGAGAAGCAGAGGTGGAGAACGTTAGCATTCAAACGAGCAACACGCTTCGTAAACTTCTGCTCGCTTAATTCGTTAGTGCAAAACTCACTGGAAAATGAAAATTTTACACAAAATTTGAGAAAAACTAAGAATGCATGATGAAAAATAAAGCTAGCAAGTTTTACTTCATTTCTAGTTTTAAAGATTATACATAAGTTACACTAAGATAACCTTGGATGAAAGGATTTACCCAGATGCAGAAATTATGAAATTTAATGTTCTAAAGGCATTTCAAACGGTTTCTCACCATCAGTGGGTCGACCTTCATTTATTTTTATGAATGGGCCACAGGAAAGATAAACTGTAGGGAATACACCTCGAACACTTTCTCACATCAAACTTAATCGGAGGGGGGCCTTATATTTTCTTTTGGAGCCCCCTAGGCCCCCCTTCAATATTCTGGGGGAGACCCCCAGACCCCTCTACAATATTATTTGAAATATTCCAATTTTTCCCTATGTTTACCCATTTTCTCACTGATTGTAATGGAAACTTTTTATACTCCATAACTTGCTTAAAACTTAAAATTTCGAAAAAACAAAAAAAAAACAAAAAAAAACCCTGAGGAATGCTTAAAGCAATTTCTCTGCAAAATTTGGATGTATATGAACCATTAGTTCAAAATTTATGCCGAGAATTTCTAACTTCGTTAGCATGAGAAAGTAAAAAGAAGGGTCAACTGTCAAAATTTGATGGGTGGATAGCTGCAGTAAAAAAAATGTAGTGTTCCATTGTGTTTCCAGTAAAAAAATTAGCTTTATTTATCTCTGATTAGAAGAGACGGAAAAGCCACATAAATTAATCATAAAAGCTGCATAAATTTGTACCAAAAAAAAAATTAAGATCACTTTCATTCATTTACTTACGATGAGAAACATATATATTGGGTAGAATACCTGTAGGAGAGTTTGCAAGGAAGTCGTACGTCAAGGAAGAAAGCTAAAACATTTACGAGCTGTGTTGTAAAAGTGAGTGCTGCACTTATATTATACGCAGGATTATGATCGACTGCCTCTGCATTACTACCAGGAACTCCATCTTTGTTTGCCGAAACTGTAAAATAATAACAGCAACTTGTGAATAGGCGAAAAAAATCTTTCAAGGGCAACCATTACTTCAATAAGGCTCCTGCAAACTTTTGCTGTAAGGGATTAAAGATTTGATTCTTGCATAAAAACCTGTAAAAGTGACGATGAGTACACTAAAAAATCATGAAATTAACTCTAAAAATTGGGCTTAGCGGCAAAGAGACGCAGGTATCATGGGAGATTCCTATGTGAATTGAGACATTTCTCTGTGAGCTAGAGAAAGTGACAAATTAGACAGGTATCTCTCATGATACCTACGTTGAACCGCCATTACAGCAGTTTTGTGAGTATATTACTGAATTTTACACGTTTTCAGAGGGATTTTTCTGATTTTTGCCGGTTTTTACATCAGATTGTACAATCATATCCTCGCAATTCTATATTGGACGCCATTAGGGGGTTTCCAAAATTCAATAGTTTCTCGCTTTTTTCGTAACATTTTAGCATACTGTTTGTACTAAAATGTTCCTTAGATTGCTTCCGAGGCTCCATCGAAGCCCTTTTTTTTTTTCATTTAATTGCGTTTACCATCATTTTTTTCTATTTAAAGAACGTATTTTCTTCTGGTGGCAGAATATGGAACTAAACGCTGAGGACCCACCTTAAAACCAATTTCCACTGAATTAATGGGGCAGCTGCAAGGGTCTGAAATTGTGAGGTTTTTATGAAGAAAATGATAATACTTGATGAGCTGAGAACAACGGTGCCTTTGGTTTTTTTCTAAGTGTCCCGGGTTTCGAGAAACACACGTGTAAAAATGTAAAAACCGTATGCAGAGTGACGTCACTAGGGGGAATTCCCATTTAAAACACTGTATTTTGGGCCGAAATCTCATCTCTGGAACAATGGGACTCGATAAGAAACCAAAGGCATCTTTGATCTCAGCTCATACAGTAATTTCATTTTCTTTATAAAAAACAAAACACTTCAGACCCTCGCAACTGCCACATTCCAATTTTTGATTTACGGTTAAAAAACCAGAATCAGATCGTCCATGCTGTCACACTTTGGGATAGGACATTTAACACATAACAACCTCTCCACTGGCGCAACCAGGATTTCTTCCATCTTTCTCATCTCTCATTTGAATGTATAAGTAGGAAAAGGACAGAAAGAGGGGGTTTTATCCCCTTGTCCATCCTTGTCTAACATACGTTTTTTAATGGAGAAAAAGGAGAGATGAAGAAACTCTTGGTGCGCTACTGAACCTCTCAATAGCTATACCTCCTTGGCTACAGGTTGAGAGAGTAAAGGTAGAGGCAGAGAACTCACCCCATAAATTATAGGCACTGTAATCTCCCGAAGATGGAAGAGTCGGTGCTACGATTGAGTGCTGTAATTCTCCGGAGCAATCGGTGTAGATCCATCGTCCACGGACATAGGCAGTGTGCGTAGCTTCCAACAAAGCGCTTACAGTTTCTCTTTCAGAACCGTCTTCTTGACTATTGCTCAAGCCGCTAAAAAAAAAACACGTACAAGAAACATGGGGAACATTAACGGAATTCACTACAAAATTTCAAAAATTCTTAAGTTCCCATTTTTCAAATTTCTAAAAGTTATGTGAAATACCGAACTGGCTTATTTTTTCGGTATTTTACATAACTTTTAGGGAATTCGAAGGTACTATGATGCAGGAATGCTATGTATCAATACTTTGACAGTTTTATAGTGTTCAGCTGGCTTCTGGCTTACGTCACCCACGGCAGTTTTATCAATCTCACTCATTTAGCGGCTGCAGTCATAGATAGAGCTAAATACCAAAAAAAAACCAAAATCAGTACCGCACAACCCTAGCTGCCTCCGTGAAATTTCAATATCACGCCACAGAAATCCTCTCTATCGCTATAGCTCGTTGTGAAAGACACAACTTTTCAGACCCTGGCAACTGCCCCATTGAGTACATACCTTCGATTGGTGGGCTTTACAACACTAATTGGGAAAATATATTCAAACAGCTGTTTAATATTCGTCTGAATAGTTTGTTTCAATTGCACTCGTTCTTTTTCAACGCTTTCCTTTGTTTGAACAGCTTCTTGATGTCGCTGCTGAGCGTAACTTTCCAACTTATTCACTCGCTCTTCATATCTGGGTAAACGAGCAGCACGTTGCGTATTCATATTTACTAAGTGGTTGAACTTTTCTCTTCCTAGAAAAAATAAATTAACACATAGATAAAATATAGATAAAAGACAGAATTAAAAGAAGAAAAAGGGTTCTTGCAGAAATTTATTCATTGAGCATAAAATTTTAACTTTACCCTCTATCCTTGTTTACAGAACGTTGCTCTTATTTTTTTCAAAAGCAATTATTAAAAATTTTTAGAAGTAATTAAAAAAATTAATTAAATAATTATTAATTAATAATATTAATTAATTTTAATGATTTTTTTAGATTTAATCTAAAAGTGACTTCCACGGATACAACACGAGGAATAAAGGCAAACTAAGACACATTCTGAATTCTTCTAAATGGGATAAATATCTATTATCGTCCACTGGATATAAGTATTTAATTATAAACTCCCTAAATATCTCCAAAATGAGGCTTCGTTGATCATTAAATATATTTAACACTTAAGTGGTCAAAGCCGTTTATAAATGTCCACATGGATTTTGCCATTGCGGCGGTCAAGGCCGTTTATAAACGCCATTCATGATTGCACGCGTAATAAGCATAACAGACGTTAAAAAACGTCCACTGGTCAACGGGTTGCATAGGGGTATGTAGTGTCCAAAAACTCCGCTAGGGCCGAAAAAAATAAAATAATATAATTAAATAAAAAAAACCCGAAAATTGGCCGACCACTTAAGTGTTAAGAGAGATTGTAAAAATAATTTAATTGAGAGATGCCTGTACTCTATCGGTGATTTCTAGCTCTCTATTCCTACATAAAGAGAATGTATTATCCCTGCCTTTATTTTTTTCCAAACAAGGTAAAATCAGAGAACTTGCAGAAACGATATTCCAAATTTTTCTAGAGCATATTCTTGACTTTTATGAATTTAAATGAATATAACAATATAAATAAACAAATTACTTTTGCCAATTTTTTCTTGAGTTTCTTGAATAATCAGACGTAAGAGTTTGATTTTTTCTTTTGTTTCAATGATCTGTCCAGTCTAGAAAAAATAAATTACAAAAGGCAATTAGATTGGACACAAACATAAAGCAAGCAATAATTAAAAGGCTGAATTACATGCAGACAGTCATTTACAGATTTCTAATAAAATTACTACCTAGATCCTATCCATCTTGTTCTGGTTAAACTGAGGAAAAAATCAATTGGTTCTAACTTTTGTAAGTTGTACTAGTAAAGTCCAGCCGCCCGAACATGGTGGTTCATTACACTGATATTTCACAGCCAATGCATTCTTAAAACAAGGGTGGAGAAAAAAGAGAGATATAGCGACCTGCCAGACACTCTCAATTACAGGGGTGCAAAATGTGCCAGATGTAGCGATCCGCGGATCGGGTGAAAGTAAGGAAATTTGTTTATTCTTTTTTTTTTAAATAATGGCAATGTGGATTTCCCTGAAAAATAGTGAAAAAATGGGAAAATATCGGTCATTTTGCGAACATACGGTGCTGAAATGTTAAAATAAGCAAAAAATAAGTCATCACTTTCAAATTTTTGTGAGGAAATTTTTTAAAATCCTGTGAGGAAATAAGTCATGGATCGCGTGAAACTTCCGAAGTTTTGGAACATTTTGCACCCCTGCTCTCAAAAATGGGAAGGAAGTACCTGGAGCACACAAGGAGGTAGAGTGATCTAGATATTATGTTAATAATAAATAAACAAATAATTAAAAAGACCTGTAACCCCCCCCCCCTGCAGCTAGTTAAACTCTTATGCCCATCCTCCAGGGCTCACTACAGGTCCGAGTTTTTTAGGAGGGGCTTAGGGATACGATGCATCATAGCTATAGGTAGAAATTTGTTTTTGTTATTATTGACTTGTATTATAGTCTTACTCGATAGGGGCTAATGTACTAAAAATAAATAAATAAATAAATAAATAAATAAATAAATAAATAAAAAATAAATAAATTTGTCTTTCTCTATCTTTGCCCATATGATCATATACAACCTCTGCGTGTTTTCAGACTACGGTATAGTTAGGAATTCTGGGACGCACTATCTAAATACATGAATAAACAAATACACTAATGAATTAAAAAATAGATAAAAATTAGATACAAAGATAGATAAGTAAATAGGCCTGCCACCCTCGTAGCTGGAGTAGCTCTCATGCAGATATTCACAACGAACAACAGACCTACACTGAAAAAACAGCTATCGTAATTCGTAAGATTTACCATAATTTGATTTAAATTTTCGACAATCCGAGAAAATTTTACATTTTATGTTTTCCATGGTTTGGGATCAAGATGTTTTCGGTAAAATTTAACCATTACTTGGTTAGAATTCGACCAAACCATGGAAAATGTAAAATTTACAATTTTTTTGGATTGTTGAAAATTTAAACCAAGTTATGGTAAGTCTTACAATAGCTGTTTTTTCAGTGAGACTGTAGGAGTTATTTGCAAATAAATAAAAATTAAATTAGTGGTATGTAGTAGTAGTAAAGTGCCGCTGCCAAAACCTTGTGTTCGTTATGCTTGTACTTCAAAGCGAACGACTGGACTGAGAATACAAAAAGGGAAAAGGAAGGAAGGGAGATAGAGCTCGTTTCAGAAGTGTAGGCGCACCAAAACCATAATCTTTGGCGAATTTTAAACTTTTATTCCTTCAAATCAATACCGAATTTGCTCCTGACTTCATTCTTTAGTGTTTAAAGTGTTCCTCATTGAGAAATGAACCCTCAATTTCATTTTCATTCATTTTCATCAAGTAATATCAGAAATAATGTTGACAAATTCCAAAGATCATCGGTACAGGTGCGCCTACACTTCTGAAACTACCTCTACCTATCAAGGTACTATGACTTTCATAAGAAAGTCCTCCCATCAAAATTATTCTTGCTGAATTTTTCTTTTATTTTCCATCGTTTTAAATTTCTTTCGGCATAATGTCACAAAAGGCAACACTGTGAGACTCTGAAATACCCAGGGCTACCGTTTTGCGTACAATCAATGCTATTTTTCAATTCACCGATGATTTCACCGGTTGAGAAAAGATTACACATTTCGGTTCTAAGTATGACTTTAATGAACTGAAATACTCGAATCAGTAATCCTTTCTCAACCGATGGAGTCGCCGATGACTTTAAAAAACTTGCGGGTATTATTTTAATTAATTAACAGAGTTTCCACCGATTGAGGAAAGATTACAGATCAGAGTATTTTCTTGCGTTACATTCATACACTGAACTGAACTGTGTAATCTTTTCTCAACCGGTGGAATCATCGATGAATAGAAAAATAGCATTGATTATACGCAAGACGGCAGCTCTGGAAATACCTGAAAACTGTGAAATTTCTCAAATTGGTCGAGAGATGAAATAATGAAAATTTCTAACAGGATTCTTTCTTTTGAAAGCCGTAGTACCTCACTGTGAGGAGAGAGAACAAGAAGGATAAAAAAAAAAAAAAAAAAAAATTAATACACAAAATTTATAACACAGAACATTCAAATTCAAGAGTCAAAATTTTCGACTGATAACAAGAACAGCTCAAAGGGTGGAAACAGGAATTTGTCTGTCTCTCTCTCTCTCTTTCCATTTGAGCACATGCATTAGAAAAGGATGGAGATAGGGGCTAAAGCCATGTGATGGCCCCCTCTCCTATCCTTTTCTAACACATGTGTTCAAATGGAAGGATAGAGAGAGCAAGAAAAATTCCTGTATTCGCTCATGGACAAGATTGCATGAAAAAATAACAAAACCTTGAAACCTTTTAAACTTACCAGTTGTCCCATTTGAAGCCGACCTGCCATTTTCTTTTCACACTTTTCTACAATGGAATTCTTTTCTTTCTTCAACTGCATGAGTTGAAGCTGTTTATCGGCATACCTGGAACAAACATTTGACAACATATAATCGTTTATTTGAGTGCATGATGTCTAGCTAATCCCAGTTTTTAAATTCCCTGACACCAGTGCACTACGGTCTGGGATCGAAAAAAAGTTGCCAAAAATCAGTGAAAAAAAGTAGTCAAAAATCATAATTTTCAACCTTTTACGCTTAATTTAAAACTTTCAATTGACACTAACAGGGTTGAATTACTTGAGGAGAGTGTTCTCTGTGATTAAAATTGGCCTTGAAAATTTATCAATGATAGATTGATGAGAAATTTACTTTCTGATTTTCGGCCACTTTTTTACAATCTCCGACCATTGTGCAGTGGTGCAACTAAGGGGTGGCAAAGCACAAACTGCGAGGAGGCGCACGGTCTTCAGAAGCGCAATTTGATAAAGAAATCGGACTAAGTCAAACTTACACTCTTAATCCAAAGAGTTCCACATAATTGTGCTCTTGAATCCCAAAGAAGGGAATCCTCTCATGAGGGTGGCTATAGACCCGTTTCCTTTCCCATCTGATGCCCATCTATCCAGCGGGAATCGTCCAGCAAACTGTTTCTCTAAAATCCAAAGGAACCCAATGGGTTCTGTTCGCTGCCCATCAACCCAGCGACCTCTGAAGACCGCTGGAATAGATGGATAGGCCTTCTTTGTTTACATCCGTTTCTACAAATGGCAACTTTTTGAACCTCTTCCACCTAAATCGCGCAGTCAGGAATAGGCAAAAACACTTTGCAGGACAGATGGAATGATGGATTCAATCTGTCCCTGATCTAGATGGATTCAAGCAGATGGGAAAAGAAACGCATCTAATGGTAGCGTTCAAGAATTCATCCCTTCATTGTCTCGATGCAGAAAAGATTATGAATAGCAGCAAATATCAATATACATGGATATATATACTACATCACAGGATAATGTAATCTATTTTGCACGGATGCAATAAACGGTTGAATTCTAGAACGCTACCAATGACTTAGGTAAAGTTCAAGTCCACGGAGAAATGATGCAAGAGGCTAACTGTAGAGTCCGTCCATTTAAATGTCTTGTGAGGTAGTATGGATAAAAGTTGTGGAATTACCTTTCAGAGATCCGAGAAGTTGAATGGAGAAAGTCACCATTTTGAACGCAAGATTTACAGTAAAAAACCTTATTGGACTTGTAGCATAAAGGGCACAAGTTCCAGTTCACACTGCTTTTGCCAGGGGTTTCCAAGGAAGAAGCACATGACATATTAAAATCTAACGGGACCGAGCTACAACTTGAGCTGGAGTTCGTCATGTTGACAAAATTAAAATTGGGATTAAAGAGGCAGTGTATTAAATTACGTTACACTTCGACATTCTAATAAACAGCAATTTCAAAACAAAGTACACAGTCGATGTTTTTGTGGTAGGTTAGATTTTCATCTTACACTATTGCCAACGTAATGTTTTCACACTCCATTCCGAAATCCCTCTGAATGACTGATAAGACAAAGAATTCGAGAAAAAGGAGTTCACATCTCTCGATTTACTCTCAAGAATAAAAAGACAAAAGTTATTTCCAGTACTCTCAGTTGAAATCGAGGAGATTTAGATGAAGTTAGTTTCAAAAAATCTTCCTGAACGTGAAAATATAGGCCATCTGCTTTTCAGTAGTTGGTAAAACGACAAATCAGCTGATAGTAGTAAACAACTTACCATTGGTCAAACTCACAGCCAATGAGCAACAACTGTTTGACCGCCTTCTTCAAAATGACGCTACGTTTTTACTCGTAGCCTACGATTTACTGCAGAGTTGGGCATAGATTACACGATTACCGAGTAATCGTAATCGTCGTTCTTTCGACGGATGATTTAACAGAAATCAGGGCTGATTTTTTACAAGTCACTCATAATATTAGTTGTCGAAGAATGGAAACTAATCGAAATGACCCTGAAGTTTAATATTTATATGTGAAGACTACAGACCATCCAAAGGTTTGACGATTACCGATTACCCAGTAGCAGTGGTGTACCGGAGGCCCCCGCTGCCCCCGCGGCGCGGGGGGGGGGGCCCCCGACCCAAGGGGCTCCCAATTAGGGCCCCATGATTACATCTGACCCGTGTATTTGACAAAATATAACATATGTAAGAATGAAGATAAAGATGGACTAAGAAATAAATAAGTGTCATAGGTACTAAAGTAAAAAGAGCTGCTTTTGTTCCTCCATTAAATGTGGTAAATTGGCCATGCATTTTCCGTGCTATGAAATGGATATTATAAGACTGTCAAAAACAGAAATTCAGTTCTTTTCTTTCTTGGGAGAGAAACGGAAATTTACAGCTAAAACTGCGTGAAAAAACGTCTCGAGAGCACTCAATTTCCAAAAAATTTCAAGGGCGGATCCCCGAGCCCTCTCTAGATGGGGGGGGGGGGTCTTAATAGACCCTCCATTCACTGTATAAAAATTAGGGGGCCCCCGACTGAAGGTTCGCAGGGGGGCCCCCAAAGTTTCCGGTACGCCACTGCCCAGTAGCCCAATGAAATTAATATTTTTTTTCATTTCGACCCATCAAATAGGAGTTATGATTTGATAAAAATGGGTCCAAATCGAACTTTGACTTTCAATTCATAAAAAAAAAAAGGCAACATCAATCTTTAATTTGTGCCTTAAGTCTTCAAATTTTACGCCCTAACAATAGGGGATACCACTTAAAAATTTTGAGGTAGGGGCACCGCCCAAAAATTTTGGATGGGTCAAAAGGTAGCCTCCATACTCATCATATAGGTATAAACACTAAAAACTCCTTAAGTTTCTTTTTTTTAGTCTGCAACTGTTTAAAAGCTAGAGAGGGTAACTGACTTTTTAAGCACCCTGTATAATGTCTAGGCATGGGACTTTGACTTGCAGAAGAAAGTACCCAGATCGAAATTCTCATTGATAAATGAAGGATAAAGGGGTTATGTGACACTTTTTTGATTTTGAGAAAATCGACTTTAAAGTTCAAAGTATGGACGTTTTCGACATTTTAGCTGAACATCAACCGCAACAACTTTGAAAGTCGGGTCATATCCTACATTTTTTGAACCAAGTTGGAAAATTTATAGATAGATACCATCATAACTCCTTCATCCACTGTGCTAACTCGATTTTTAACAAAATGTCACATAACCCCTTTATCCATTCTACCCTTCAAATTTGTCTGTTATTTTTAACTCTTTCAGACCTAAAAATCCTTTTTTCCAGGAACGGATTTTTGACCAACATTGTTAATCTCAGCGCTGTTTCCTCATCTAAATTGATGCGCATATTGTATTTTTTTGTTTTCCATAAGACTACATATTATTCAAATGTCCATTGGAATGGACTCCAGGTCTGAAAGGGTTAATAGAATTTAAGATTTTTTAAGATGCACTCTACAAGGGGAATTTTCTGCTTAGTTCTTAAACACTTGGAGGTCACAAAATTGTTCAAAGCTTATTAATATTTGAAAGCGTCAAAATTTCTACCAAGGCACTTTTTTTTTGTAAGTCGCAACGAGCTATAGCGATAGAGAGGATTTGTGAGGCGAGATATTGAAACTTCACGAAGGCAGCCAGAACGGAAATCTCTTATGGACGTTTTTCACTCAGGCTTGGTTTGTTTGCCTCATTTTTTTTTTAACCTTTAAATTTTTAAAAAAAAATTGTGACAAATACATTTGAAGGGTAGAGTGGATAAAGGGGTTATGTGACATTTTGGAAAAAATCGAGTTAGCACAGTGGATGAAGGAGTTACGATGGTATCTATCAATCAATTTTTCAACTTGGTTCAAAAAATGTAGGATATGACTCTACTTTCAAAGCTGTTTCGGTTGATGTTCAGCTAAAATGTCGAAAACGTCCATACTTTGAACTTTAAAGTCGATTTTCTCAAAATCAAAAAAGTGTCACATAACCCCTTAATCCACTCTACCCTTCATTTGAAATTGATTATAAAACAGTAGTAAAAATGTTTTAGAGTGGTTATCTGGACACAGAAATCGACATAACTGTTTCTTCTGCAAAGATTTGCACGTCAAAGAAATTTATAAATGACAGAAACAAGCAAAATTTTCTCACCAGGCAGCGTTGCCAATAGTGGCTAGATTCGACCACACGTGGACTATTTTGATGAGAATATAGCCACAACTATCCACGCTTCCGCCTCCGATCCTCCATCCCTATCCACAGTGTGGGCAGCTTCCAACTCAAAAACTGTCCACGCGTGGACTATTCTACCCCTTCCAAACCTGGCAACACTGTCACCAGGATAGTTGTATTAAAGTTCTGTGTCGAGATAGCCACTCTGAAACACTTGAACTTTTGTTTAAAATTAATTTCCACTGCTTGAATTAATTACAACTTTTGATTTAAGGCTAAAAAAAGTGAGGCAAACAAATCAGATTCAGATCACCCATGCTGTCACACTTTGAGATAGTGTGGCGTAGCCTATTTATTTATTTATTTTATTTATTTTCCTATTTTTTTTTTCACGGCGTTGCCATCTCATTTCACAATAGGACTTATAACATGTACGGCCCCCTCTATCACTGTAGCTCAATGGTAAGTCATAGTGCAAGTGTTTTTGAAACGTCATTTTGACGATAGCTCTTGGAACATCTTTTATGTTGAGCAGGGTGTTTCCCAAAAAATGGCAATAGCACGGAGGAGAGAAGAGGGAAACCATAAATTGACTTAAAACACAAAATTGTTTTGATACGAAAAATATACATGTATTTTCTTTAAAGAACAGGAGGGGGGGGGGGGACAAACAGAAACAAACAGGTTAATAAAACAGGCTGTTCAGGTTTTATACGTAAACAAACGGAATGGACGCATTGATTGAAAAATACAATTACTTAAACTTAGCAAAAGGACTTACAAAATAAGATTGGGTTCTACTACTATACATGGGATTTATTTACAATATCTTATAAATATTTTTCATACATGATAAAACAGACATTCAGGTTTTAAATGATTGCATACTGAGCATAAAGGAGTTGACGTATTTTATAAAAATCATCACAGAGAACTCCTTCTAAAGATACTTTACCTCCTTCAGGCTGAAACAAAAAAAAAATAGACAAATTATTAACAGAATTTAAGGCAGATTACTTGATAGATGGAGAAAGATAGATAGATATGTAGATAAGATGGGAAGGAAAAATGGGAACTAAGCCAAACGGATATAAAAAACCCGAAACGTTTCGATAACGTTTTGATATGTAGATAGAAAGATAGATATCTTTGCTACAATGTGATTTGAGTTGAACTCACACTTTTTTGTTTTGTTTTTTCGTGGTTTTTTTTTTTTTTTTTTTTTGTCTACATTTGACTTGTGAAGATTATGTGTTTAATCAAAATGTTTTGGGTTTTTTTCGTCCCCCTCTTGGCTTAGTTCCCACTTCTGTCTTGTTCTTATGTAGATAGATAGAATTAGTCTGTCGCCCCAGCTGCAGGCTTGGATCTTGTGCGGATCTTTCATTGCAAACGACAGACTTCCACGAGGCTCAGATTACTTGAAAGAAGAAATAAAAAAAATTCCTTTTTTTAGAGGAATGAAAACCATTATAGGAAACTCCATTCTTACAAAGATTCAGCTACAGTATTGCACAAGAAAAGAGGGTAATTACCAATTTTTTCAGTTTCTGGGTCAACAATTCCTGTTTTACCCACTGGCTTGATAAATCAGAAATTGGAAGCTAGCGTCGAAATAGGGCTAAATTTTCCAAGGGCTACAAACTTTAAAATACAGTTTCCGAGGCGATTTGAAAAACTGATGAAAAAATCAAAATTTAGTAGAATGTTTCAGCCATGTAAACGCCAGAGCCTAAATACCATCAAATTTTATGGTTTTCAACTTTTCATTGGCAAATGAGGGCATGGTATTTAAAAATACATAGTCATGTGCAAATTTTGCATGGTTGGTTCGATGTACAGGAGAGGTATGTACTATGACCTTCAAAAGAATGTTTCTTGGTCAAAATTTTTACTCTTTTAAGTCTCGGCAACCTTTAAACAATTAAGCAACTTTCAAAAGTTCAAGGTGATTCTTCAGCATTTAGTGCCGATTTCTGCCACCAGAGCGCTACCATTCGAGTAATGTCAAATTACAGGCTAAAAGTAATTTATATTTAAGCAAACGGAGTGTCAGTTACTAGATAATTATCTGAAGAACCACTCTGCAAGATATCTCGTCAATAACTTCAAAAATACAGCTGAAAATACCAAAAAATGGAGTATTGCAAATCGATTCTTGTATCGAAATGCAATATTTCATTGTTTGGTACTATCAGCCTTATTTTTGAAGTTATTGACAAGATATTTTACAGAGACGTTCTTCAGATAATTATCTAGTACCTGACACTCCGTTTTCTTTAAAATAAATTACTTTCGGCCTGTAAATTGACATTAATCAAACGGTAGCACTCTGATGACAGAAATTGGCACTAAGCGCTGAAGAATCACTTTAAAGACTCATCAGAATGCCCCTTTCAGAGCACGTCAAGAAAAATTGAAACTTCTATTTGAAACAACAGGGAAATTTAACAATAAGAATTTTGACCAGGGTACTTTCTTTTGAAAGCCATAGTACTATGCTTTTATTACTCATTCAAGTTATACAGCAGAAATAAATGTCCTAAGACTTAGTACTTACTCTGCGTACAGCAACTGTTCCATTACAACACCATAAAATACCACCAGAAAATTCAGCTGTTATATTATTTTTTGTTAGCACTTGTTTAAAATCGGATAGCTTCAATTCATTGACGAAAGATGTCGTATGACCAACTTCCTACAAAGTACAGAAAAATACAGATGAGTGATAGTTAAACATCAGAGACACCTGACAGAGTAAAATTCATTCAAAAAGTAACATACATTTCTGAATTAAAAGACACAGACAGAGAAAGGCGGGTGTAGAAAAGGTAAAAGAGTAGATTGAAATGTGTGTTGAATTTTTTAATGATGAAACTTGATGGAACACAACGGGACAGATTACTTTTGATGGCGCTTCGTTCGTTCTGATATAAAAACAACAAGCTTTATTCAAGTTCTTGCGTACTGTGTTTGTTTACGTTTAGGAACAACAATATTCATTTATTGGAAAGGCTCCATTAATTTGTATTCTGAAATGGAACTTGTGCCATAAACAAGTCAACAGGTCAAGAATCTCGTCACTCTCTCTAAAGAAACTTATCAAAAAAAGCCTCAAATTAAAGAGGAATCTCCCACCACTCCGGCGTAGCTCCGTCACTACACCTAAAACTTCAAAGTCATTTTGAGAGTTCGAGCTTGAATTTTGTCATTTTTTTGTCGGCTCATTGAAATTTTGGTTGGATTACTCAAGTATCAAATATTCCATCACTTATAGCTTATAGCAAAAGTTAGCAAGTATCTTCATGAGTAATTGTAAGTAATTTACAAAGTAAAGTAATTTTACACGTAATTGAACAGTATTCTTAGCTGTTGGCTGTTTTTCATTTTTTCAGAGAGCTATTTTACACAACGTCTTCTCCAAATGCCTACATCTACAACTACTTATCCTGTAAATCCGTAAAGAATAGTAATTCATTAAAAAAAAAAAAAATATTTAATTGAAACATTTCAAAATAAAAAGAGCAAAGAACTAAAAAAAATTACCTCATTTGGTGGTAGAACATCCAAAGTGTACATTTTGTTTAATTCGATACCTGAAAGAAGACAAAATAGAAAATTCTCAGGAAGGTTAAAACTTTCGTTGATGGTAAAAACAACAATAACAACAATAGGGGGGTCAGGAGCGTTCCCTATCCAGCATTGAGGTGATTCAAGGGTCGATTAGTTGGAGCTGTAGCGGGTAGCCTCCAAAACGACATAATGTGTCCAAAACATTCACCATCCATCAGTGTCTAATTTTACTAATTTTAGTATTTCAGCGTAATTTTCCGCCTGCAATGCCACCTCATCATCGCACGAAAAGAAATTTGAGATGCTGATTTCAAAAATGCTATCAGTTATTATTAAACTACCCTAGATTTTGCGTAGATTCCATTTTTGTATTTTCTGCAAAAACTTCAAAACTATGAAAAAGTATAGATTTGGAGTAAAAACTTTTGAAATCAGCAGGTCAATATGCATGGAAAAGGGTGCAGAGCACAGAGAAAGATGAGTCTTTTTATGAGAAAACCTGGTTTAACGTTCATAAAGGCTGGACACGTATGTCATAATTTTTAATAAGAAATAAAAATCATTCTATGGTAAATTGGGTGAAATCAGTTTTTCCATAATTCAATTGGTAGTGCTTGGGAACGCCCCCCCCTCTCATTAATGTAACAAATAAGAAGAAATAAAAGTAAAAATTACCTGAGGATTCATCATCCACTTGCATATTTTTCTCATTCAAATTTTCTCGCTCCGTCACTCGAGCGTCGACCCAAGACAATTCCGCATCTTTACCTTTCTGGAATTCTAAACTTGACACTAGGGCATCTGTTAGACGAATCTATGGCAAGAAAAGAAACAATAAATACGATTAAATTTATCAGAATAGATAAAGTACAGAAAAAAACCCTTAACTCAATTTGTTTTAATGCACGGTTTTCAAACTGTGGAGACAATTTTCAAATGTTTTCTCTACTCTCTTTCGATTCCTACTCATTCCTCTTTTGGTTTCTTTTTATCTCAACAGAAGTAAGTAGAATAAACGGAACAGTAGAAAGACAAATAGAAAAACCAATAGAAATAGAAATAGAAATGAGTACAGTATTTGATGTATGTGACTCTCAGTCAAGACATCAATCATTTCTAATAGGCAGAACGGTCGAAAAATAAATAGAAACTATAAGTAGAAACAGAAATAAATACAGTACCTGATAAATGTGACTCTCAGTAGTGGCGTCAATCATTTCTCCTTTTGCTGGAACATACACTGCAGTATCTTTTAAATATGTTTTGGCGTGATTGACGACATGATTTATATTATCCGGTAAGCCTCTGACTAGAATTAACCTCCTCGGTCTCAGCTGACCAATAAGCTTTGTTAAAGATTCACCATCGGAGCGACCTTCAAAATCTATGTATTCCACTTGACAAAGTACATTCACAGTTCTACTATATTGGATACATTTGGAGGGAACTTCATGAATATCCTCTGCAAAAACAAAACAAAAAAAGGACAAAAAGGTTAAAGAAAATGGCAAATATAGTGAACATTTATTTATTTATTTATTTATTTATTTATTTATTTATTTATTTATTTATCTATTTATTTATTTACCATTCGAATACACAAGCAGACAATGATTTCCATTCAACAATACTAGTCATTTTTTGTCGGCTTTCAAACGAGTATGTGGTCGAGGGGTGCTGGATCAACCGTTCACTTATGGTGGCCTAGGCAAAAGTAAATCCCGCTATCAAATTTCGAGATGATTCAAACTTTGGCCAGCTACCATTCGAATTCATTAGCAGACAACGATTTCCGATTTACGTCAATACTCGTCTTTTTTTGTGGGCTTTCAAACGAGTATGTGGTCGGGGGGTGTTGGATCCACCGTTTACTTTTAGAGGTCCAGACAAAAATAAGTCCCACAGTCATATTTCGCGATAACTAAAACTTTGGCTGGCTACCGTTCGAATACATTAGCAGACAATGATTTCCAATTTGCATCAATACTCGTCTTTTTTTGTGGGCTTTCAAACGAGTGTGTGGTCAGGGGGTGTTGAATCAACCGTTTACTTTTGGTGGCCTAGGCAAAAATAAATCCCGCTATCAAATTTCGAGATAATTCAAACTTTGGCCGGCTACCCTTCGAATACATTAGCAGACAACGATTTCCAATTTACATCAATACTCGTCTTTTTTTGTGGGCTTTCAAATGAGTATGTGGTCGGGGGGTGTTGGATCGACCGTTTGCTTTTGGTGGCCTAGGCAGCGCCGGATTTACTACGTCGCCGCCCATGGGCTATTTGACTTTTTGCCGACCCCTCCAAGCCCACTCTCAAAGAAGGGTTTTGGGGGGAGGCGCCCAAGCTACTGGGGTGCAAAATGTTTCAAAACGCTGGAAGTTTCACGCGATTCTGGACTTTCTTCTAAAATTTTAAAAGTAATATTTTTTTCTTATTTTAGCATTTGAACACTGTATGTGCGCAAGTTTATCAATATTTTCGATATTTGGAGACCATTTTCCGGTTAATGCACCGTGTGGTCTTCAGCAAAAAAATCAGCAACAAGCGTGAATTCAAAACTGACACAATGATTTCTTCTCTCTCTCTATGCTGGCACGGAAGATCCACAGAGTAATGGGTGTGTTGCAAATTTTTTCTACAACGATTGAGAATGTTTAATCTGAAGTAATTAATCTGAATAATTGGTGGCATCAGAAAGTCATAAAATGCAATAATAAACTCACAAGAGGCGTTTAATGAAATCCAAGATTGCGGATAAACATTAAGCAATGTATATGCATGCACCACGAACATCCAAGGATGGCCAACTTTGACAACTTCACTGGAGGTAGAGGTTATGTGTTTGTTTACGTTGTGATTGGTTGTGATCGATATTATGAGGTTGGTTGGCTATCCTTGGATATTCGTGGTGCATGCATACACATTGCTCGATATTTATCCGCCATCTTGGATTTCATTAAACGCCTCTTGTGAGTTTAATATTGCATTTTATGACTTTCTGATGCAACCAATGGACTTTTCAGGCGATCTTACATTAGATTAAACACTCCTAATCGTTGTAGCAAAAGTTTGCAACAGACCCATTAGGCACCAGAATTAGTAATCCAAATCTGATTAATGGTATTGTGACACCTGGTGACACGGGTGTCAAAAGAAATTCATCTCTTATTGGTCATTTATTTATGGAGTAAGGAGTATTGTTAGATGAGAATCTTCCAATATTACTTCCCTATGCCACCAGTACGCAAAGAAAAGCGTTGATTGAGTTGAGGAGTGGATTTCTGAAGTTTTTAGAGCTATCATTGTGATTTTTTTAGGTTTTTACACTAGAATCAAGTAATAAATTGCTTGCAGC
Source organism: Trialeurodes vaporariorum (assembly GCA_011764245.1). Taxonomy (NCBI): domain Eukaryota; kingdom Metazoa; phylum Arthropoda; class Insecta; order Hemiptera; family Aleyrodidae; genus Trialeurodes; species Trialeurodes vaporariorum. The sequence continues at coordinate 50,994,840 of VMOF01000379.1, forward strand.
AGAAGTGTCCAGCAGCCCCATTGACATATAAAACCACCTGTAAGAAAAAAATACAATCAATAGCCTCTTGATACAATTAAGATCCTTCAAAATCACCCCCCTGACTCTTTTGAATTTTTATAATTTTGTCTTCTACACAATTTTGAGAAATTTTTACCTAAAGTTTCTTCCTCTTCAGCGTTGGACTCCCCATCAATGCTGGCTTTGCAATCTGTCATTTTGTATTGGTCCAATCTGTAAATAAAAAGGATTAAAACGGATAAGTTTTGATCCAGAAACAATCAAATAGTGGCCAAAGGGGGAGTTACATACTAAGGTCTGAATTTTGGTTTTCAGGTCAAAATGTCTAGAGTCCCTATATACTATGAGAGTTGCGCCATGTCTATTAAAATGAAGAAGAAGAAGCGGATCAATGGAGCCCCCAAGAGGCAAATTGCAAAAGGCGAATGGCCATTTGCCTCTGCGCTGTTGCCGATAATTCGCTATCTCTGATAGGTTAGGTTCCGAGTCTCGACAATTACAATCGTTATTGAAAGAGACAATGTTCTCCAGAATAACATTCAAGGAGAGGAAAAATTAACAATAGTTACCGCGGACACTGTTAATTCAAATGTGTAATAAAAGCGAGTACGCGAAAAGTAAACAAACCTTCCGCCATTTGCATTTGCTTCTTGGGGCTTTCTTAACAGCATAAAGCTGAGAGCCAATCAGAAATGGATTCTGAAATGGCGCAACTCTCATAGTATATAGGAACTCTAAGTACATCTACGGTAATATAGACTACAGATAAAATGCCTACTTTTATTGATCCTCCTGCAAAATGTCTACATAAGTTTGTCTACGAAGAAAACGTCTGTCTTGAAAAATTACCAATAAAAAGTTCTCACTCCGCGTCTCAAAACATTCTCACTACAGATAAAAACTGAGCGATTTACTTACTTCACAATTTCGCCATAATCATCATACTTGAGTTTTTCTTCGTGGTATTGAAACATGGGATATTGTTTTTTGATTGTTTTAACAAAACATTCTTGTACCTTTTCTCCTCCCGATAAACTATCTCGCCTGCTATCAGTAAGATCAGTACTCATAGGTTGATCATCATCTGAATCGGAGCTTACTTCTACCTCTCTGAAACAATTGATGGACGTATGGACTGATAAAGAAGTTTGAATTTCAAGCAGAGCTAATATTAGCAAAAAATGAGTTGAGTTCTAAAGAGCCGGGTGGATTTTTACAACGTTCCAACTATGCTGCCGTGCTAAGGAAGACCGCCGTAAGCATCATATGTTACTTAGACTGTTTTTGCAGTACAGCTCGGGCCTCTATTCTTAAACCGAGCTCCTCTTCAGAAGTTTATTATTGTTGTACCTACCTGGTCACTCAACTTTTTCTAACAAAGGCACTCTGCCTGTCCAAGCATTTAGGAAAGGCCAACCGTCTATTGCTCAATACTGGAATCATTGGAAGGACAAACCATTGGACGCATTGGAGGTTTAAGATTGAGGGTAAACTGAAGAATAGGGACCCTGAGCTACATTGCAAAAACAGCATAAGTAACACATGGCACTTCTGGCGTTCTTCCTTAGCAAGGCAGTATGGCTGTGCGAACCTCAGTTTTTGAGATCAAAATAAACTTTAGGAAAAGCTTCCCGAACCCGTACCTTTGGTTATTAAAAAAAGGGACAAACTTTTACCCATAATTATGTAAAAATTATAACTTATTGAAAACTTTCAAAACTACTCAAATGATCAAAAGTTTTTGAAAAAAAAAACAAATAAAAATAAAAATAAAAATTGTAGCCAATTAAAAAGTTTGAAAGGTACAAAGTTTAAATTTTGCAACCATTAGATCAGCCTCGATAAACAATTATGCCAACTTTTAAAAAAATTTGAGGAGTTCATTTAATACACTCTTCATTTATCGACTTTCATTAACACTTAAGTGGTTAAAGCCGTTTATAAACGTCTAAATGGATTTTGCCATTGGCAGTCACGGCCGTTTTTAAACGTCATTCATGATTGCATGCACATTAAGCATAGCGGATGTTCAAAAACGTTCCCACAATTGGTATACAGGTTGCATAGGGGTATGTGGTGTCCAAAAAATCTGCTGGGGGGGGAAGCCCTTCCACTTTTTTTAGAGCCCCAAAAGCCCCCCACTTTTTTCAAGCCCCAAAAGCCCCCCATTTTTTTCCCTTGAAAAACAGTAGTAACAACAGTGGCTTAAATTAAAAGAACCCAAATACAAACAAGAAAAAAAAAAAAAAAAAAAAAAAAAAAGTCGTTGCTTTTCAAAAGTCCCCCCCACTTTTGAAACCCAAGCTACGCCTATGTTTGAACCTCCAAAGATTCGCACAGCCCTAGTAGCAACATAACAACATTTCAACTCTCGCCACTCAGCAAAGAAACAGTAATTATCTATTTATTTATTTATTTATTTATCTTTTCATTTCTTTATTTATTAATTTATTTAAAATCAAACTAACAAGCTATACAACTGACAAAAGTACACATCACAGTGCTTGAAGAATAAATTTAAGAACACATAACTGACAATCAACCTATAAAATAGGTTTAAGTTCAAGACTAGTTTGATTAAAAAACTCTTTGAGAGCACAAAACAAGAGGTTTTCAAGTTAGAATCGACTATTCAATTGCTTACAGCAAAAGTTAGCAAGAGCCTCATTGAAAATAGAAATTGAAAACTTGTCAAAATTTGAGAGTACAGTTACCTGAAAATAACATTCCATATTAAGTGAGAAAAAATGTTAAAATTTAGAAGGTTTCTCAGTAGAATAAAATAGCTTGAAAGAGAAAGCTGACTTACTTAGGTTTGGCTTGTTCTTTTGCCTGTTTCCTCAAATACGCATCCAATTCTGCACCTTCAAGTCGAACTCTTTTCTTGATTTGCAATGAGAACGATCTCTTCCCAGTTTGTTGAATATCGATTAATTTCCTTGCTAGCGTTCCAGGGGTGGTTCTAAAATATAAGAAGAGATAGAATGAACTTTTGATCTTATAAACTTCAAGGAAGAATGAATAAAGACTCACCACAACTACTAAAGTAAGCATCAAAAACGACATAATGTGTCCGCGACATTCACCATCCATCGGTGTTACTTTGACTAATTTTTAGTGCTTTAGAATAATTCTACGCCTACAATTTCACTTCATCATTGCCATCTGGTGTATTTTGAGACGCTGATTTCAAAAATGCTATCAGTTTCAATTAAACTGGCCTAGATTTTACGTAAATTCGAAATTATGTCTTCTTAGCAAAAAATTCGAAATTCTGGAAAAAGTATGAGTTTTGAGTAAAAACTATAAGTTTTACTAACCTAGATGTTAAAATAATGCTGTTACTAGGGTTGGCGCACCACTGTAGGAAGAGTTCCCTCGCGAATCCGGACTCCATGTCTGGAGTACTGGCAAGGACTACTTTTGGATTTGGAACCTTGTTCAATTCAATTAAACTATGACAGAGCCTTAAATGTTTAAATTGACAAGGATTACTCCTAAGTCCCTCGAAGGAACGCATTAGTTTTTCGCTCATCCACTCAATCTGTGTGAAAAATCAAGGAGGAAAAAAAGATTACAAGACAATATTTTCCACTTTACAAGTATGAAAAGAACTTCATCTGTGAAACACGCTAGTAGTTACAACTAGGTCTTTACGATGTTTAATGCATCGATCAAAGTTTCAATGTTTTCCTGCCATCAGTAGCGCACCGAGAGTTTCTTCATCTCTCTCTTTTCTTCATTAAAAAACGTATGTTAGACAAGGATGGACAAGGGGATAAAACCCCCTCTTTCGGTCCTTTTCCTACTTATACATTCAAATGGGAAATGAGAGAGATAGAAGAGATCCTGGTTGCGCCAGTGCCTGCCATCAAATGGATTCGATGCTAATGTTGAAGTCAATGGATGCATCCAAACTTGTTATTTATCGATATTTTGACAAAAAATAGACCGAAGAGTCGCAGTTTCTTTTTAAACCATCTTAATAGTATAAAAAAGAATAATGATTTCCAGTGATTTCTCACATTAAAATTTGATTCGATGCATCGATAAAACTTCGATACACAAAACTGGACATCGCGCAGGCCTACTTTTAAGGTGAATTCCTGATAAGAGATGGACCAAAGGTCAATATCTGAGAGACAAATTTTAACTAAGTATACTGTCCAAAATGATTGCAAATGGGTCAGTTGCATGCATTTTTTTTAATTCATTTTCGTAAACTAGGGGAAAAATAAGGGGACACGTATTTCTTCTTTTATCATTTGAATATTGGTTCCGCAGATAAAGCTCTGTGAAGATGCAAAAACCGGTATGCCTAGTGACGTAATGACGCATATCTCCCATAAGAAATAATGTATTTTTGCTCGTTTGTAATTGACCGCACAACTCCGGATCTATTGGACGTAGGAACAAACAGTCACTCAATACTGTTTCAGCTTGGCTTATTTTACCATTTCATGAATACGAATTGCAGAAAATCAGACTCATGCAACTGACCCATTATGATAAAAAACTATCCATGATGTGTGGCTAATTTTTTGGCGTGTTAAATTTCGGCACTATGTACAACTTACCATTTTAACATTTTGTTTAAGAGCTTTTATGAGCATAACTCAAGTCTAAGGAAACATTTAAATATTATTTAGACAGTGATAATCAAGAATAAAAATTCTAACCTGAGATTTTGCAAATTCGATGACATTATAACACACATTATTCAGTAATACTAGATTAAAGCCGACGAGACCAGATTCCGCATTTCGCCACAGCTGATCTAACATGTGCGCAAGTTCCAGAACGCGGCCAGCTGTGTCTACAGCTATTAGAACATTACCTTTTTCTCTTAATGTCTGTAAAATATTGGCTGGAAAGAGAAAAGAAGTAGATTGTATTATTTCCAAGGAAAACAATCTCGGAAATGCAATGGCGGCATGTTTACGGATTATTCCATGCAGAATTCTCAACTCACAATCCTGTAGCCCAAATTAAGGCCTTTTTGTGGTGTGTTAGACATCATCACAAAAAAATGTTAAAATTGCAAAATTTTCGATTTTTTCGGACAATAATTCTGGGGAATTTTTAATTTTCGCTCTACGTTCTATCCATTAAGTTTGCAGTCAAAAATGACTTGTTAAGACCGTTTGACTTGGTACCTAAACGTCACTTTTTTACCGAACACCGAGAGGTAAATAATTATATGATAACACTCGTTAAGTTTGAGCAAAACATTAAATACTCAGCCATTCAGCTATTCAATGTTATCCCCTATTCAATCAAGAAGCACTTCCTGGAAGCAGACTTAAATTCCTTCTTTTTCGCACTGGAGTGCTTCTTGATTGAAAATGCATTCTATAACTTAGACGAAATTGTTAATTTTAAAATTTAAAATTTATCATTGTAGCCATCAAATTAAGCAATCATAAATGTCATAGCATCTTTTATTTCATTGTTCATTGTTTATTGTTTGTCAACTTGTACAAATAGTTGTATTATACAGCTTTATTTGTACATATTCAAAATTCTAAATAAATTAGTAGTAGCAGTAAAGTCCAGCTGCCCAAACACGTGGTTCATTATGCTGATATTTTACAGCGAACTACTGGACTGGTTAAAAAAAAAGAAGGGGTGGGAAAGACAATCAAAGTATTTTCTAAACAAAGGATTGGAAAGAGGAGAGTAACGGCGACCTGCCAAGGACTCTCAAAATTGGGAAGGAAGCACTTAGAGCACTCAAGGAGGTAAAGTGCTCTAAATATATTTTTTCTCTTTCTTTTCTCATATGAAGTATTACTCCAGTCTGTCTCTGCTTTTGCTTTAGTTCTCTATCCAGTTGTGTAACACTATTTCCCCCACTTTTTTTTTTTTTTTTTTATTATTTATTTTTTTAATATATAATAATACTCTCTATAAATAAATAAATTACTTGTATACAAAAAAGCATGCAATTTGAAATAAGCACCCCAAATTTCTCTTGTTCATTTCAGTTGTATTTTTTTATTTATGCAAAAACCGGCCGAACTCTTTGCACAAATACAAAAAAAAAAAAAAAAAAAATAAGATGACTTTCCAAGGTTAGGTTTTCAAAAGTTTAAAATGTTTGTTTTCCAAAAATCAAGGAAAATTGATGATGCTGGTTTTGAAACAATACACTTCACTAGGTAAGCATCAAAAACGACATAATGTGTCCGCGACATTCACCATCCATCACTGTTAATTTTACTAATTTTTAGTGTTCTAGAATAATTCTACGCCTACAATTTCACTTCATCGTCGCTACACAATGTATTTTGAGACGCTGATTTCAAAAATGCAATCGGTCATCATTATACTAGCCAAGATTTAACGTAAATTCGAAATTGCGTCTTCTAAGCAAAAAAATCGAAATTCTGGAAAAAGTATGAGTTTAGAGTAAAAACTAAGACCGAATTTGAAATCAGCGGGTCAAAATACATGGAAAATCAAAAGGAAGGGGTGAGAAAGAGGTGTCTTATGATGAGAAAACCCGGTTTTACGTTCATAACAGCCGGACACACTATGTCGTTAAGGCGTAAAAATCCACTTCTCCTCATCTTTCAGATAAAGTTAGAGGTTATTGAAATGAGGAAAAGAAGAAAGTCACTCACTCATTAGTTTTTCATCGCGAACTCGTCTCCTCTCTTGTTGATAAGTAGCATTGTACGTATCTGTGATTAGCAGAGAGGGGCGAGTAAGTTTTTCAAAATCACATCCATTCAAATGCCGTTCTTTCTTGTGGTTGAAATCGACTGCATATATGATATCTTCTTCGCCAACTTTGACGATTTTCCAAATAGTCCCGCCAATCATGTGACCTGCTAGCAGTGGGGTGATTGTAATACCTAAGCCTTTGCCTGAAAACGAGATGGTAAAGAGTCAAAACGATTGGAAAGCCATGTTCAACATTGAAAGAGCATTAGCGTTCATCAAAAATGGGGCTCTGGCAAACTTTTGCTACAGGGGATTGAAGAGTTGATTCTTGCATATGACGATGAGTACGCTAAAAAATCACAAAATTCACTCTCCGAATCGGGCTTAGTGGCGGAGAGACGCAGGTATCATGGGAGATTCCTATCTACATTGAGACTTATCTCTGTGTTTCTACAGACAAACTGACAAAGTAGACAGGAATCTCCCATGATACCTGCATTGAAGCGCCATTACAAACTTGCCGTTACAGCAGTTATGTGAGTTTATTGCTGATTTCTAGACTTACTTAAAGTGATTTTTGTGATTTTTGCTGGTTTTTACATCAGATTGAACATATTATTGGCTCACAGCAAAAGTTTGCAAGAGCCCTATTGAGTGGTATGTATATAAAAGAGCGTGTAAAGAAATTTATAGTTTTGAGAAAAGCACAATTGAAAGCTGAATATCCTCATATTCTCAGGTGAGTATTCAAGATTTGTCAAAAAACTAAAAACAATTTCGAAGAACAAGTATTCAATGCCATTTGAAAAATTTTAGAAGACTACCATCTACCTCATCAGGGTTGTGGTGACAGATTGTATCATGTTTTTACCTTTCATCTGAACGGACTGGTTATATTTCAGCTGAACCATTTTATCGAAGGCAGCATCAACATCATCCAAGTCGAAAACTGTGAAATCTTCTTGGTTATACCTTGACTGTAAGAAAAGAAAAATTTAATACATGTGAATAGAAAAACAAATGATACATTAGTTAATGTGATTCCATGCCACGTGACCAGTATGATCGATTAGTCGATCGATTAGTGATCATTTACCAGATTTTACGGAGTTTTTCGTAAAACAAGGATCGTCAGCACCTGTACATAGATCCAGTGTTGCCAGATCGAGGGTAAAAAGCCATATCGTCCCCATTTAAATCAATGTAACAATGGGAATTTGCACTATCGTAGTGCAATACGAGTGATCGAACAGCAATTGTACGAATTCCGAAAGTTAAGTCCTCACTTTGCAGATTCAAGCATCTAAGTTTTACAGAAATCTCCGTTAGATCTACCTACAGTGTTCCACAGGTGCTGACAATCTTTTGCAAAAAAACTCCATAAAATCCGGTAAATGACCATTGATCAATTGACTAATTGAACCCCTTGGTCACATGCCAAAGAGCGTTAAAGATTTGGATGGCAGTGTAGTTCATACAATATTTTAATACGGATAGACCAATTCTGTGGTTACCTACGTTAGCATGTCTGCTGTCATGAGAATGAATTGGCAACATGCAAGAAGGTGTTATAATATCGCTAAAAATTGCAAGTTTGACAAGCATTTTGGATGGTTACTTTACCTGATAAAGGTCATACATGAACATTTGACCCATTTTGTACACAGGAATCGTTGCGTAAACTGGACAATTCAGATTACATTTACCTACGAGATAAGGTAAAGCACCCAGATGAAGAGGATCCGGATAGGTAATTAAAACTGCGTCTATATGAGGTACATGTCTGAAAAAAAAGGATCACAAGGATTCATATGATTAAACTTTTATAACATTTACAGGAAACAACTAATTGTTTAGAACATGTATAGGAAAGAAACATCTGTGAACAGATTCATGATAATAATAGAGCTCTTGTTAAAATTTGCTATGCACGATTAATTAGTTAATTCTTGAGTAAAGTCCAGCGAAAATTATGATGAGCACATTGAAAAATTACAAAATTCACTCACAGTCTTACGAAAAGGCTTTAAAATTTAAGGTGTAATGGTGGAGTTATGCAGGTACCATGGGAGATTCTTATCTAATTTGAGACTTTCCTCTGTGTGTTTTCATGCAGAGAGGGACCAATTAGACAGGAAGCCCCCATGAAACCTGCGTAGATTTGCCATTTGAGAGCATAGATGGCAGAGCTATATAGGTATCTTAGGAGCTTTCTGTCTAATTTGTCTGATACGTATCTCCCATGGTACTTAAATAGCTCCGTCACTACGCCTTAAAATTTTAAGTCATATTGTGAGTCTGTGGGTAAATTTCAAATTTTTTTGAATGAGCGAATCATAATTTTTGCTGGATTTTACTCATGAATTAACTATTCAACTGCTTTTGGCAAGAAATAGAAAGAGCCCCATTTTAGAGAAAGAGCAACTGGTAAAAACTGAAAAAAATAAACTTTAATATCAACTGAAAGATTTCTAAAATTCCTGAGGAAAAGATAGGAACACACGTCGAGTGATATTCTCAGCAGGGCTGTAGAAAGTTTTTCACCACAGAAAACTTCACAGAATCTTGAAGGAATTTGGCCACATTCATGAAACGCACACTACAACATTTAAGTTCCCAAAAACCCTATGACTTTTCAGCAAAACAATTCTCTTAGCATAACTTTTACTAAAAACCAGTGCGCTTTCTTAAATTTTTACTCGAATGAACCAGTTATAAGAATCATTTCAGTTCGCAGCCCTACATGAGTAAAGATCAAAATAATATTGAAAATGTATTACCTTTTTAGTTCATTCATAAACGTCATGTCAAAGTTTTCACTCCAGCCGCAATCGAGAAGGAAAACAAAATTATCTACTTGCAATATGTAACAATGAGGAGACTCATCCATCGCGCCAGAAAGGGCTTGCAGTCTAATGATGGACGTCATTATGTTCTTGAACAGTTAGGATGCCCGATGTGGAGAGATAATCTGGAGAAAAAACAATAATTAGAGGATAAGAAAAATTTGGATTAAAGATTTGGATTCTTTAACTAGTAGCTATGGCTTTGTCTACTTTCATCAAAAGATCTTTTAGTGAACTTTTACGAAAGGGAAAAAAAAAAAAAAAAGTCAAGAATATAGTGAGAAATTATACTAAGAAAACAATAACAGCAATGTTACTAAAGAAAACTGCATTTTTCTATAGTCTCAAGGGGGGGGGGATCCCCCCTATAGTCGGGCCAATATAAGTTGACACCTGAAGCAGAGAGAAAACAATCAATAAAAATGGAGAAATGCAACAATGCACTGAATGCGGCGTCCCCTGTCAAGACGGAGCACGCCGCTTGACAAGGGTCAGCTCCACGCTGCATTGCCGCATAGTACAAACCTGCCTGATTCTTCAGGTGTCAACTTATATTGGCCCGACTATAACAAAAGGCAGACAAGGGCCCATTACCCTCTCCCCTCGAATAGTTTTCATTTACATCAATGACAATGAATAAACAAGTGCATAAAAAGTTAATAAAAAATCTCGGCGAGTGTTGCAGACTGTAAACTAATTGGTCTACATTACAAGAATATAGACTTAACATGCAGATCTAAAATGGAACGACTTCTTTGCGACCTAAGACTTTCAGAAAGGGAACATGGCTCTGTCCTATCCATTAATCATTTCCCCTCATTAAAATTAACTTTGCGTCTTTCTGTTGTCCATTAAGTAGCAGCTAGACTAACAGGTTTACGTTTGGTCACGATATCGTTGCCACTGCTGTCCCCAGCACAAGTTTAAATCATTCTCAAGACACTTTTTCTAATAACAAAATGCAAATGAGAAGATTATTCAGTCTCATTCAATGCTACTAAAATACGCGGTGAACAACTGACAAGAAATTTGGAGTATTGGGTACTGACGAGTTGCAGTGCGTGCTTCTAAAATGCATCAAAAGGCATCGATGAGTGGCTGGTTAACGCAAAGTTACAACTTGTTGCTAGATGCATTGTGATACAATTTAGATGCAGGCACTGAGACTTGTTAGAATCCGACACTCAATATAATTCGTCTCTAAGAGAGTCCAGTGCTTAGTCCTTCTATCTACAGGCTACGAGCCATCCCATATTGAAAACATCAGATTTCACAACCTGATGAGGCAGCCTTCGGAACAATTTTAAGGTTTTATATTGAAGACAGGTGATTACCGAGAAGTTAAGAAATAGAAATTCGGAAGGAAAGCAATGAGAATTCCGTGTAAAACATGGAATTTGTTGAATTCGACGCGAGCAGCAGTTGGGAGCCTATATAGACACCTTCTTTTGACGAATAAAAAAAAACTTAAGATAATTTTAGCGGGCGACGAAAGTTGGTGGCATCGCAACTACGGTTAGCAATCCTTTCTCAAACCATACTGTACCATGAAGTTTTCCCTTATCAGAGGTGGGAAAGCAGGAAAATGAATTGTGGGGAAAGTTACGTTACGCAGACGACTCAATTTTGAATTGTTGTTTGAGGTTATGATGACGGCGCCGGAGTTTCTAAAACGATGGTTGATGCCTGGTTGGTGCAACAGTCTCTCCACTGGCGGGAAATTTGAATAAACGGAAGTGTCGATGAGGAGCGAGCTCTGCGCTATAAACAGTAAGTATACAATACATATGACAGTAAGTATGCAACATGGCATTTTGTCCTTTTTATCCCATGAAAAATATGGAACTATTGGGTGTTCGGTGAACACCTTCACATTCAACCTTTTACATAGGTTAAAATGGACGAAATACCACGTTACCACATTGCACGCTTCCCCACTGGCACCAGTCTATTATTCAGAACTCGGAAGTCTGAATCTGAGGTTTGATGTAGCACTGGAGCATGTCCACCTCTCGTTTTCTTAGCATAATTCCACTTACTTTACATTGGAGCAACACAGATAAATAAAAAAACGCACAATTGCTCTTGACTAGCGAAAATTAAAAAGGAGAATCCATGCCAACTTGAGCTGTGAACTTGGTATAAGAGTTGGCACCACACAGGACCAGGGCCTTAGCCATTTAGACTTGTGAGCAAGTAAGAACTTTGTGCCCCCTACATAGATGGATGGAATTGAGAGTGAGGGGTCTCATAGGACACCTTCCAGAAGAGACCTGCTGTCTATTTCCAAAATTTTTGAAAACTTACACTCTTCTCATAGTATTTTGATAAAAATCTAATTTTTCTAGACTAGGCTATCACGCTCCTAGCTCCTTTTACATTCAGGGGGTATCAGTGGCGGCTCGTGCAATCTGGCAACCGTGCACTTTCACCATTTAAACGTATGCAAAAAGATCGATACTAGGTGAGGCGCTACGCCTCACCAAGTAATCGATTATTTTACACAGTTTTAAATGGAGGAAATCCATTGTTGCCACATTGCACGAGCCGCTGCTGGGGGGTATCGGAAAAGAACAATGGTGGCTCTTCACCCCGTCTGAGAAGTTGGTTTGAGTAATTTTGACTTCCCCTCTGATCCGATTTTGATGGTTTTTAGCTCTTCTTACTTTCTCACTACTGACAAAGTTAGAAATAGAGAAATGATTGCAATGGCGCAGAGATTTTCAAGGGATTTTGTTTCGATACTTTGCCCACTACGACTAAGGAAATCATGATAATTACAAAATAGTTTGCTCTCATTATGCCTAGTAGCAATAGTAATAGTAATATTATTTAACCATTTATGGCTTGGAAGTGTAAATTCTGTGGCGTCTGTATGTCTGCCCGTCCATAGCCATAAAACGTGAAAAACAGCATAGTTGAACTATTGATCCATGTGCATCCAAATTTTGTAGAGACGTTGCTTTAAACATTCCCCAGAGGAACTTTTTTTGTTCTTTTGAAATTTTAATTTTTAGGATAGTTATAGATGAAAATTTGTTTCCATTGAAATCAATGGGAAAATAGGTCAAAAAAGGACAAATTAAAATATTTCAAAAATTAATCTTTGGATCTAGATAAATAAATCAAAGAGGGGTTGGGGGTCTCCCCCCGGATATTAAAGGGGGGTCTGGGGGTCTCCTCCAGAATATTGAAGGGGGGTCTCCCCCAGATTAAATTTGAAGTGAGAAAGTGCTTGTAGGGTATTCCCTACAGTTTATTTACTTTAGTAGAGCAAAGTAAAACTTGAAAAGCAATCCCTACTTTTGAGGCTAACTACACTGGTCTGCATTAAAAAATGAACAAGCATGGTGACAGTTGATTTTTACAAATTTTGGGTCGCTGAATCCAAATATGACCTCCGTTTCTTTTTTGTGCTTCCGGTTTTGAGTTCAACCCCTTAAGTACCACAAATATGGGTTGAAATGGGCTGATTTTACTGGTCTGGAAAAAAAAAAAAAAAAAAAACTGGCATGTTGATGGGTGGTTTTAACTAATTTTCGGTTGCTGAGTCCAAAAATGACCTTGGTTTTTTTTAATGCCTCCGTTTTTGAGTTCAACCCCTTATGTATCACAAATATGGGTTGAAACAGGCTTAATTTAAATCCCACAATGCATCACGGAAACTCAAAAATGGAGGCATACAAAAAAAAAACCGAGGTCATTTCCAGATTCAGCGACCCAAAATTAGTTAAAATCACCCATCACCATGCAGGTTTTTTTTTGCTGACTAGTGAAGTTAGCCCATTTTAACCCCTATTTGTAGAACATAAGGAGTTTAACTCGAAAACGGAGGCACGCAAAAAAAAAAAAAAAACGGAGGTCATTTTTGGATTCAGCAACCCGAAATTAGTGATAATCACCCATCACCATGCCAGTTCATTTTTTTTGCAGACCAGTGTTAATTAAAATTGACTCAGGCCTTACATACTGTGAACGCCTGAAATAATGACAAGGGCAAAATAAAAGATATTTCTTGAACATGGCATAAAACGACAAATCATTTATTTCATTACTACATAAAAATACAAAAATAGTTATCAAAATCTAATCATTTACAGAGTGAGAGTCAAAAATCAGATTTTAAATTCGAAGAGAGAAGCACCAAACTGTCCGTGTGCGATTCTCGTTGCATTCACAATAATTGTTGTTGACGACTAAAGACAGTACTGCTGGAGTCAAATGAACAAAGTATAAAAATCAATAAAAGGGAGCTGCAAGGTAATTAAGTTTGCACAAATGTTCGACAAAAAAAAAAAAAAAAAAAAAAAAAAAAAAAAAATTGGTGCAGAATATTTGAAGTACTGTCAAATACAAAAGTTTTGGCAGTCAAGATTTTTCACTCAGCACAGGAAGAAAACACAGAATGTTGCCTTGCAGTTGAAAATTTGTCCTACAGTTTCGACTCGCATTTTGGAAAAAGTGTACGGAAGTAGTCTCTTGTCCCAAAAATGGAAATGGGGTGAAGCCCAGTAAAAATTACGAAAGCACACTAAAAAATTACGAAATCCACTCCTAAACTCATAAACTCCTTTCAAATGCAAGTCCGTAATGGCGGTGGTTACCGCATTTAACATTGGGTTCCCCTATCTCAATAAGCTTCATCCTCTCGAGGTGTTTTTACGACAACACACAAAAAGAAGAAGAAGCATACAATTATCTATTAGATTTAGGCGGTAATCACCACTAATAAAGTCTCACGCTTGAAAGCATTTTATGAGTTTAGGATTGGATTTTGTGATTTTTTGGTGCGCTTTTCATCATTTTTACAGGGGTTTAACAAATGATAAACTATTCATAAGCCTTCAGCAAAAGTTTGCAACAGCTCCATTATTGACTGCCAAAAACTTTTGAGTTTGAAAGTACGCAAGAGGTTCTGAATCAGAACATTCAATAATCGACTAATATGCAGTCTACCATACTTTCCAGCATTTAATGACAAGGTCAACTTACTCGACTCGCTCAGTTAATAATCAACGGCAGGAAATTAGTTTGTCACAGACTTACAACTCTAGTATCTGAAAGCATATTTTACAGTTACAATTTGTAAAGTTTGTTTCCTTTCAAGCCTAGTTCCTCAGACTGGAATATTAACTTTGTACTTTGCACACTGTTTAGTAATAGACAGTATATTAAACAACAGCCAAGTAGGACACACTAGGTATACAGCTAATTATCTTTTTGACAAGAAATGAAAAGAGAACAGTTTCATGGTTGACAAGTATAGGCGCTGGTTCTCTTCGGATTGCCAACATCTATTTACAAGCACAAAAGAAAAATACATACGAGTTTCTTTGCATTCAAATGATAATTTTAACCACATCTTAATTATAGGACAGAGATTATTTGACAGCATACACACATTGGTATTATTTAGACGGACGGTGTATCAGTTTCAATCTTTTAAAAATTGTAAAATAATCTTTAGACAAACAAAAAATAAAAACAAACTCATGATGCCTTTCTGCACAGCGTTAGAGATTGTTTTAGACGTGTAAGCGCACCTAGACCAATAATCTTTGGAATTTTCCAACGTTACTTCTTATATTAAATCATAGAAATTAATGATGAAATTTAATTAGATCACTCGATTTGCTTTACAAATAGGAACACTTTAAAATTAAAAGTTCAAAGCCTCAGGTATGTTTTGCTTTAATTTGAAGGAATAGAAATTGAGCATTGGCCAAAGATTAATGGCCTAAGTGTGCATGCACTTTTGGAGTCAAAATTCAAATTCACGCATAAACATTCCGAGGTGCATAGAAAGGTTTAACAGCTATTTTTGTTGTGGGTCTGTTGTAAACTTTTGTTGGTGTGCGTTGGAGTAAGGATAATATATCTGGGCGGTAAATTTAAGAAAAACCGATTTAGCAGATCACAAAAACAAATACGACAAGTGTTTGATTTGAAATTTGCTAATCTAACAATGTTGATCACTCTTGGAAAGTATCATTAAAAGAAATTAAGTAAAATTTTAACTCTTTCGTGCACGAGTTGTGAAAAAGTTGTCACTGTAATCTAAGACCTGTACGATTAAATTAAACAATCGTTCTCACATGATTTTAAAAGCGAGTCAATTTTCTAGAATTTTTATGTAAAATAATGTCCACTTCCAGTCCTGGCTACAAAAAGTGACTTTCAAATTCAAGTTCTTGACATCATTTTAAGTGATTATTTTTGTATTAAACAATTGTATCAATTCTCAAATTCCTCTACAGCAAAAGTTTGCAAAGGATCCATATAAAAGTACTCATCATTAGCACATTGACTGCCATTGGGTTTATCCGTATTCTGTCCCACGGCGCAAAGGGTATTTTTTTTTTTATTTAATTTCCATTAATTCCGTAACTTTTTTTTAATTTCTGTTTCTTCCGTTTTTTTCCCTCTCGTTTGTCAGCCTCACAAGCTCAATGCAGCACTGCGGGTGCATAGTATACTTATCTACACAGTAGCGAAACTCAATATTAGAGAATCAGCAAATGTACCCCTGGTGGTCTGAGGGTTGAACTAACATCTTCCATTTGATTTGTATTGGATGTGATGGTGGCGCACCCCAGTAGTTGGAGGGTTACAACTCAATTTTCCCATTTGATTACATTGTAAAACGACATTCGCCACCTCTTCCCTGCCTATAGAGTTTTGCTACTGTCAAGATGAGTAAGTACACTGTGCACGGGAACTCCAAAGTGTCGGGCCTAAGAGCCTGAGGCAGCAGTCAACATGTTGCAATAGTAAAATTACAATAGTTCTTCATTAAACTTTAATAATTCCTATTATCATCAAAATTTTGTTCCAACAAATACCCGTTAAGCATGAAAAACAGATAGGTACTTGATGAGCTGTAAAAATTTTGACATCTAACGGTAACTGGTTCTTTTCGGCAAAACACCGTCCTGTCGACATCTAACGGTAACTGGTTCTTTTCGGCAAAACACCGTCCTAACATAAGATTGTATTGCACAAATACCAATGATAGAGGCTTGAGAAAAAATTAATAGTTTTGAGAAAACGTAAATTTGTTCACTGATTTGATTGTTCATCAAAGCGCCGCTGAATCAAACAACAAAGCGATTGAAAGAAAAACCACCCAGATGAAAACAATACACTCAAAAATAAATAAATAAATAAATAAATAAAGATAAAAAAAAAAATCAAGGTAGAACATCAATACCTCTGCAGCATGGGATTAAGAAGATTCTTCAGTGCTTAGTTCCGATATCTGCCACCAGAGTGCTACCATTCGATTAATGTAAAATTACAGGCCGAAAGAAAAATATATTTAACAAAATGGAAAGTCAGTTACTTGATAATGATCTGAAGAACGTCTCTGCAAAATATCTCGTCAATAACTTCAAAATTAAGGCTGAAAGTACCAAAAAATGAAATATCGCATTTCGATACAAGAATCTATTTGGGATATTCTATTTTTTGGTACTTTCAGCCTTATTTTTGAAGTTATTGACGAGATATTTTGCAGAGACACTCTTCAGATTATTATCTAGAAACTGACACTCCATTTTTTTAAATATAAATTACTTTCGGTCTGTAATTTGACATTAATCGAACGGTGGCGCTCTGGTGGTAGAAACCAGCACTAAACGCAGCAGAATCACCTATACAGTTAGGATTTAGTTGTGATTATTACTTTCAGTTTCTCAGAAAATGGGCAAAGAGAGAGAATGACAAATTCTTGGATACAGCTCTAGTCAGTGTGACCGTGGCAAACTTTTGCTAAAGCAAATTTGAGCAACCTCAAAAAACAGCGATGTGATGACCCTATTTTTTTGCCGTTCTCTCCTACAAATGTACATTTTTCCCCCGTGAAATCAGGCTCTCGTTACCCACAGCTGACTAACTGACTAACCCATCAGCCTTACTGAAACTTCAGTTTACATCTCGTTTATCAAGATAAAATTTTTTTTTACTTAAAGCTTGATAACTTTCTGAAAGTATGATGAGGGGTCATTCCACGCCAAGTGGAACCAAAATAATTTGATTTTTCACCAAACTCCCTCAGAATTTCATGAAGTTTGGTATGATTGTTTTTTGTATTAGACTAAATCAAAAACCAATTTTTACAACATTTTCTAACCACCCATCAATTTTTTTTCTAATTTTGAAAATTGCCACTTTTACTTTCCAAGGATGTCTAAGACAAAAAGTTTATTTATTTTTTTTTTTACTTATTTCGAAGCTCCAAACTTTTAAAAATTTCTGACGGATTTTAAAATTCATCCGTCTCATCAGAAGGTGACCTCTCCTTGTCAATTCTGGCATTTTGGAGTGAGATTATCGTGATTTTAAGTTCGCACATCAATATTTTGGTATCATTAGAATAAACGCTCAAAGTTGCTTGAGGAAAAGCTTGCGACAGACCTATCACTAAAAAATAATCAACTAGCTTGGTAGCTAGGAATGAACAACAGATGACAAAAAATTAATAGTAATGAAAATAAAGTTTTGAGATCGACATCTGTTCCATGTCAGAGCTACTGTCACAGTAGCTACTAGCTACTTAAAAGATTGGTTCATTAAAATTACAGTTGGTACTATGACCTTCAAAAAAAGGACCAGGGTTGAAATTTTTACTGTTAAATTTGTCCTTTATTTTCAATCAAACTTTCGATTTTTCATGATGCACTCTAAACAGGGCGTTTTGTTTAGTCCTTTAACACTTGAAAACACTGCAAAATTGTTATAGATTGCCAAGATTTAGAAGAGTAAAAATTTCGACCACGGTACTTTCTTTTGAAAGTCATAATACATACAGTACAAGGTACAAAGGGAACCCTATTTTGTTTTTTTTTTTTTTATGCTATTATAGCAAAGTCATATGTACCTATCTACAATTTGCTTTTATTTTTTCAATGAAAGTAATGCAATGGTTGATCAGGAGTGAGTCACTCCGAGTGACCGTTTACAAAAACATGTCTGTAGATACTGGCTACCCTCTGAACGACCCTTCTTCTCAGATTAGGACACAGCACAAAGTTCATAAAAATTCAAATAAATTATACATTTAATAAAATTTAAAGACTTCTCTTTTCAAGCATTTAAAATCAATTTGATGAATTCTTGCTTTGACCTCGCAGCAAAATTAAATGCAGTTTCTCCACTTCAGTCCCTACGTACACTATGAGAGTTACCACCACTCCTCCACACAAAACACTGGGTTAAAAAAAGGGAAATGGAAATTATGACAATCCAAGCGGCCAGAGGGTTCCAGTTTACTTTGCTCCTACGGTTAGGGTTGTGTAGTAGAGGTAGTTTCAGAAAGGTAGGCGCACCTAGACCGATAATCTTTGGAATTTGTCAACATTATTTATGATATTACTCCAAGAAAATGAGTTGGAGTGTTCACTTTTCAATAACGGACACTTTAAAAGCAAAATAATTTAGTCTTGTGCAAGTTTTGTTTTGATTTAAACTAACAATAGTTGAAAATACGCCAAAGATTATTGTTTAGGTGCACCTACACTTCTGAAATGAGCTCTAGGTATTAATTTCGGTGCTTAGTAACATTATTGTGACTACAGCCGCTAAACAAGTGAGACTGATGAAACTGCCACAGATAGCAAGAGCCAGAAGCTAACTAAATACAGTGAAAGTTTGTTGCGTAGAACCTCCTCTAGGAGGAATATCTCGCCAAGAGGAATTTTTTTTCTGCACTGTGAAATCTCCCAAACTCTGACCGCAATTTCCTAAGTGGAACTTTCGCTAAGTGGAATTTTTTTTGGGGCAGGACCGAGAATCCACACAACGAAATTTCAGTGTACTATCAAAACTGAGTACAGTGTAACTGTCAAAGTATCGATACATATCATTCCCGTATCACAATACCTTCAAGTTCCCTTAGAGGTGCGTAAAATACCAAACTGGCTTATTTTTTTTGTATTTTACACGACTTTAAAGGAACCCAAAGATATTATGATACAGGAATGCTATAAATCAATACTTTGACAGTTTCATAGTATTAAGTTGGCTTCTGGCTCTTTTTTATCAATGACAATTTTATCAGTCTCACTCATTTAGAGGCTGTAGTCATGGTAATAATTGAACAGGCTCATGCGAAAACATCCGTTGTCCATTTTTTTTATATTTGACTTTGTGAGCGCACATCACTCTTAAGAAAACACAGCGTCTTTATAAGTCCTAATCAGAATTTTTCCTCAGCTTTTTGCTCCCATTTCCCTTGTCTTAGCAGGTTTCTCTAATTTTTTATTTATAATCTGCTAATTTTTTTTTTTTTTTTTATATTTGTCTTCTCATTCAAAATATTTTGGACATTGGACGTTTTCGCATGAACCTGTTCAATTTCTAAATACCGAAATCAATACGGCACAACCCTACCAATGGTTTTAGAGAGTTTCAAGTGATTTTATCTGATAAATATAAGGGATTTTTCATTTGAATTTAAATGCTGCAGGAAGCTTTAAATTGAAGTTTCTTTTAAAAATTTAGATTTTAATTTGAGCAGTAAACTTCCAGTTGCTATAATCACCACTGGCACCTGATGCAATTTTCACCCCATCAAAATTTGCAAATGTAAATAAACGTAAACTTAAACCTGTGATCAATCGAAATAAAATTTCTGTTGATCAAAAGTTTCAAAGATTTTGAGACTTCAATCCATCCAAACTTTGTTAACTTTCTTAAATTAAAATTCTATGATTAAAGATAACAAAAAAAAGCATTCAAAATTTTCTCACTGATAGATATCTTTTAAAGTTTCAATCGAAACTTCAACATTTTTTAAACATTTGGTTTCGATCGTATGATCGAACGCACATGCCTTCATGAACTCTGGTACTATGACCTTCAAAAAAAAGTCCTCTCATCAAAATCATATTTGATTTTTTTTTTTTTTTTCAATATTTCCCGAACAGTTTTAGATTTTTTAAGGCATAGATTCAAGTGCCAATTCTAATCAACTCAGAAAACCCTGAAAACTGCAAAATTCTTTAAAATTGGTCGAGAAATGGAAGAATAAAAATTTCCACCATGATACTTTCTTTTGAAAGTCACAGTACGTAGGGACTCAAGTTTTGACAAGTATCAAATGATAGTGAAATCATATCACAAATTCAACATATAACAACAACAAATATTTATTAGAAAAAAGAAAAAGAAAAAAAATTAAAATAAAAAAATAAAAAAAAATAAAATAAAAGATGACTTGAGGAAGTCAATCATCGGAAGAAAATTATTTCACAGACTATATACATACGACTACCAAAAGTATACGCAAGAAAAGTAAAGTGTAACTTTCAATATGATTAGAAAATTTGTATAAAAACAAGTTGAGATCACAAACTATTAAATTATTTACTCAGCGCCTTTCACGATGGTATCTATCACGATGCCTGTCGCGCTCCCTCCGATGACGACTACGGTCGCGATCCCGTTCACGCGATCTTTCTCTTTCTCGTTCACCTCGCTCTCGCTCTCTGACTCGCTCTCTTGACCTCGATCGACCCCTGGATCTTTCCTGCTCGTGAGAGCGGTCGCGCCTTAGCCTTTCACTTGTGCGCCAGAGGAACTCATCCACCGATCGATCATACGACCGCTTATCTGAAAGCCCATTACTACGATTCAAGGATAAATATTCAGGCGGTAAAGGCAGACCATCGTAATATCGAGGAGGTGGGGGAGGGGGTGGTGGTGGTGGCATCCCTTCGTAAGACTGTGGAGGGTAGATGCCATGATGAGCACCATAAGGCATCGGTGGTAATGGATGTGAAACGTTGCGAACGTAATCTGCAACAAAGGCATCGGCAGGATTTGAGAAAGGAGGTGGCGAATGTCGGCCGTTTTTCACCCACGATAATCTATCTCTAACAGATCGTCCCATCGGTTTCCGACTACGAGCACTGATTCGATCTCGTACACTCGGGAAAAACTTTCGCGGTCCATTACCTCTTACCGGTCCACCCCTTCCTCGACCTCTAACTAACCTGTTGAGAAATCTACTGCTTGGACTAACACGAGGAAATCCTGGACCAGGACCAGGCCGGAAAGAACTTCGACCCCTTAGTGGTCTAGTAATACGTCCCGCCTCTTTGGATTTCCTTAGAATTGGAGTCATGTCGATAAGCTCATCTTCAGGAAACAAACGGCAAAGATCTATTGCACATTTCGGTTCGATTTCTTGACCATCCCGGCCAATTTTAACCGGTTTCGCTTCATTCCATGTATTATACAAGTGGAGTGTTGAATTAAACGATAATTCTCTTCGACAAATCCAATCTATTTTAAAAATACCTCCTAATACTTTAGCTGGTAATGCTGGTGGCAACACCCACGCCACAGCTGGGCCATCGTGACTCGCTTCGCTTGCCAGGCGAGCAAAACCTGCAAATTTCCCGCTTTCTTTCACGGAAAAGATTAGAATTACATTTCTTGCCTGCTTGAAAGCCATGTTGAGTTTGGCTTCATTCTGAGGTAACGTTGACCAAACGCCTTTTGCTTTGGAGAGAGTAACGTTTTCGGGATTGTTACTTTTGATGAGGAAAAATTGAGCGTCTCTGAATAAATAATTCAACTTGGTTGCGTAATCGTACGATTTCTTTTTTGCTGGCTTTTCGTCGGGAGATACTACTTGTTCTCCGTGAAATCTTCGTCTTGGCTGACGATTTTTGCTTTCACCCGAAGACTGAGAACTCACGGAATTCATACTGGCCGACGATGAGGAGGAACTGGTGGATTCGGCTTCGCTCCGCGTATCATACTCCGGAATGTCTTCCAGTTTCAGATCATCCACCCCAACATTCAACTCCACACTCATTTTATCCACGTCTGAGAGTTCATCCATTTTAGATACTTGATCTGGAAAAAGAGGACAAGAGAGGGTGAAAATTCATACAAAAGTAAGAAAAATAAGCTGGAGGGAATACCCCACAAACACTTCCTCACATCAGAATTATCCTGGAGAACCCTTCCAGACCCCCCTTTATTACTCTGGAGGAGACCCCCAGACCCCCATTTAATATTCAGAAAGAAACCCTCACACCCCCTACAATATTCTGGGGGAGACCCCCAGACCTCCCTTAAGGCATTAATTTCACAAATGCTGGTTGCAGTATGTTTTTGCAAATTTTCATGAAAATTCAAACAGCTGTATTCGAAACATTCCAATTGTTCCCTATGTTCGCCCAATTTTTAAAGTATATAAAAATTGTATTTTAAAATAAAATTTGAATCGCGTTTGAAAGCATTTTATGAGTTTGGGAGTGAATTTTGTGATTTTTCAATCGTTAGATTTGCAGGGTTTTACCCTGTAATCATCTATTAATAAGCCAGTAGCAAAAGTTTGCAACAGCTCCATTGTAAACACATGTGTAACCTACAAGTCAAGTAAAAGTCGCTCTCTCTAAATGTCTCTAGTTAAACTTCAAGTATTCTAAAAGTCCTTTATCCTGCTGAATCCTCTTTTAATATTTATAATAAAACAGAAATCCACATTAAATTCCAAAAGCAAACCTTGAAAATGAAAATCATAACGTAAGCCAGCACTGACCTTTTTGGTGTTTGGTTAAAGGAGCAAAACGTTCATAATCCTCCGAAGCCCACACTGCGAGAGCTCAAATGATAATTGATTCCTCACAAGATTTCGGTCTTTCTGTCTCCTGCAAAAACTAAACAATTCGCAAAAGATGTCTCAGCTCATCCTGAACTATTCCAAAAACTTGACGGTACTCGGTTGCTTTCAGAAATACTGCTGGTGCGGTGGTTTACTGCATGCTGATATTGTGACAATTACCTGTAACAATATCATTAGAATTGTAAAACAAAAAGTACACACAAAAAGAAAAACAAAGTAAGTAAAGGGGGGAAAGCAGGCGAACAAAAAAATGAACGATTATAATAGTGATATAGACAAGAAATAGAAGACTGGGGTTATTCCCAATTAAGAAGTAATTTCCACCAATTATTCTCTAGAGATTCCTTAGTCTTTCAGAATCATTTTAGTTATTTAACGGCATTAGTTTTGGAGATACACGCTTCTAAAACTCTCAAGTGCGTTTTTCTGAAACTTTTACAGAAGTACTCCTCAATTGAGAACTTTGCGGGAATAAAGACACATAAAACATCAGGTATGTTCTTTCCTTTAAGTCACCATACAAATGTAATGGATATTATTAATAAAGAACACACCAGATGGTTTATGGGCCAACATTGGCGTCAATGGATCAAATAAGATCACATGAAACATCAGGTGTGTTCTTTATTGAAAATCTCCATTCCATTTATATGCTGATTTTAAGGAAAGAATGCACATGTTGTTTTATGTGTCCTTCTTCCAGTAAAGTCCTTGATTGGAGATTTACTCGACTGAGAATAATCATTCTCAAATGTCCAAACACTTAACACTAAAAACCGTCGGCTTCACTGGTGGGCAAGCACTATAACCACTCGATCGTGCTGACTTGGATTGCTGACTTTTTGAATAACTATTTACTAATAAGGGCACAAAGAAACTTAAAATCAAATTTTATCCGGCTTGCAAGGGGCTCATTCAAACAAAGTGAAGTTCGTCCCTTTCAACAGAGAACTCATGAAACTCTGTATGAACAAAATTTCATACACAAGATAGTTTCCTTCAAATTACATTAAGAGTGATCAAGAACAATTTTTTTCAGTCGCAGCCTAGATGCGTTCCAAGAGCATATTTCCAAGAGAAACTAGTAGCCATAAGTTAAGACATGGTGATTCGTGAACAAACACCAATCGCAACACTAGTTTTTGAGTAAATTTTAATTTCGAGTAAGGAGTTCATTTTTTTTTTTTTTTTTTTTTATAAGTTAAATTGGCCGAAAAATATATTTTAAGCTGATCTTAATTTCAACCCTTTACTGAAGGACTTTTATCTTTCATTTAAAAACATCCGAATCGCACCGGAGTGTTTTTTTAGTAGCAGAGTAACGCACCTGGTGCTGCTCCGGTGCAAGCTCCGGGGCATCGGAGTTAAAGACCGATGCACTGGAGCTGAAACTTCAGGTGCTGCACCGTACAGCTCAAAAAGCTCCGGGTTATTGCACCAGTGCGGATTTCAGGGAATAAAGAAATGCACCAATATTAAACCTGAACCTGATTACTTTTTTTTTTTTAAACGGGAATCACCATGTCTTAAAGGCATAAAAATCCTGTAAACCCACTGATATACACAAATTCAAAATAAATTTTGAGGTAAATTCAACTAACTCAAATCAGAATGTCAGGAAAAACTTCATTGAATTTACAAGAGGGTTGAATGCAGTGGCGTCGCGTGCCATCGGGCAACAATGCGACTCCTCCATTTAAACTCACTAAATATATCGAATTTTCCTCTTGCACTGTGCACCCTTCGACCCTTCGACCTTATACATGAGTTTAAATGGGTAGAATGCAGTGTTGCCAAATTGCACGCGACGCCACTGGTTGAATGATAGGAGGGTCAGTAAGGTAAGGGTCAAATTTTGTGCATTGAATTAATTTCAGGGTAGAATGATTTTGAGACAAATGCTTTTTGTTACCTAGACACAGACCAATCAGCTGTGTGATAATTGCCTATTCTCTGTTCAGCATGAATCTTAGTTTTTTTAACTGTAGTGAGATGGAACACAATGAAACATTACACTTTTTAATGGGGCTCTTGCCAACTTTTACTGTAAGCAATTGAATCGTTGGGTAAGTCTTGAGTAAAACCCAGCAGAAATCATCATGAGCACATTAAGAAATTACGAAATTCACTCACAGACGAAAACTAACTTTTAAATTTAAGGCGTAATGACAGAGCTACACTAGAGTCTCTATAGATGAAAGAGTCTCGCCGGGTATAGATTCTGATTGGCCCCTGGATTTTAGGCTGACACGGAGCTCAAGGAGGCGTTCTATGCTATTCTCCATAAGATGACCATTGGAACGCCCCTACGGCAAACCCAACCAATCAGAGTGGATGCCTCCTTTCCCTTCTTCTTCACATGGCAAGACTCTTTAATATACAAGGACTCTAAGCTAAACAGGTGCCATGGAAAATTCCTACTTAACTTGAGGCTTTCCTCTGTGTGTTTCTTTAGAGAGAGTGACAAATTAGACAGGAGTCCCCTTTTTACAAGCAAATATAGCAGAGTAAAGCAAACCTGCGTTTATAGGATACCTGTATCATAGGAGATTCGTATCAACTTTGTCTCTCACTCTACAGAAAAACACAGAGGAATGCCTCAAATTAGATAGGAATCTCCCATGGCACTTGCACGGATTAGCCATAACATCTTAGATCTTTAAGTAATTTTATGAGTCTGTGAGTGAATTTCGTAATATTTTATTGCGCCCATAGTAATTTTCACTGGTTTTAATGCAAGAAAGAAGGTTCACGAAAGATGGCAGATGAAAGCTCACTCAATTTCCAGCTGAAGGTGCGTTTGCGTTTCTATAATTCACACTGAACACCCAGAAACACAAGCTCACCCACTGCACAATAGACAGACTACTGAGCTGTCACTAGCCACCTTTCATGAAACAACCTCCACCAAACAGGCGATGGACAATTTTTTTTTTGAAAGATGCACACGGAACACTCAGTACAAACCTTTGAATTTCGTTACCAAATATCAGAGACAATATATAATAGAGACCACGCATGATCTATCTTGCTCATGTTTGCGAGCAGTGGCAAATTTTTTTTTGGGGTCTCAACTGAACACCGCAGACATGGTTCATACGTTGACTGCTGAGCAAAGTTGTTGAGATTTTAGCCAAATGAGACCGAAGCGCCAAAATTGCATCAGTCAACAAATGAACCATGTAGGATGGGGCTCCCTCATGCTCCTTATGTTGATTCCTGTTGAGTTCATGAAAAAAAGTCAGCCACTGCGCGCACGGCTAGTACGTCGTCTCTATTATACATTGTCTCTGCAAAACACTTGGAACGACTAATCGCAGATCTGCGGGCCGATCATTTACTTCATCGTTAAACCAATCATTAAGACTGTATATGAGTGATTCTATTGGTCGAAAATTTCGAAACTTGGCCGTTGCTATGGTAACCAACGTTAAGAGTCTTGTTGTATAAAGGTTATTCATGAGTCACCTTTGAGTAGGCACTTTAACAATGGTTACCATAGCAACAGCCGAGTTATACAATTTTCAACCAATAGAATCACTCATGTGCAGTCTTAACGATGAAGTAAATGATAAGCCCGCTGACTTTTAGGCCAATCAGTTACTTTTGTATTAAATATCTACCAGTGGTATATGATATTAGTTGAGCTCTGTACTTGAGACTTGGCCATTGCTCCATCGTTAAGTTTTCTATTAGCTATAGCTTTGTAAAGGCTTCTTACACGTAGTTCTTAAAGGCAATTTAATGATGGTTATGACAGCAACAGTAAAGTCTTATAACTCTGTACAAACAACGTCACTCAAAGACAGTCATAACGATCGGTTGTAAGTGAATCCTCAGCGACCCGTAGTGAGACTCAAATCCGCTAGATCGCGTTGTTTGCGAGGTGTTGATTGAACCCGTTCAGAGAATTCATTCAGAACCTTCAAACTCCCAATTTCTTGCCAATACTTTCGACCCAAAACTTTGGTCTTAGAAATCTCAGAATAATATCCAAATGTTCCTTGTGATTTGATCTGGAATGCAATGTCCAAACAGTTTTTAAAAATTGACTCTGTCTCCTGCAAATGATGGTCAAAGGCGGCAAGCCTTTGGTTTCAGAGAGCATGCAACTGCGGCGCGATCTAGCGGATTTGAATCTCACTACGGGTCGCTGAGGATTCATCTTGACAATGGTAACAACAGCAACAGTAAAATCTTACAACTCTGAACTGACAGAGTCACTCGAAGACAGTCGTGACGATCGGTTTAAGAATAAAAAAAGTGATCAGCCCGCTGCAAATTTCGGAGCATTCCGTGTAACTAATAAAACTTACCTAATGTCTTACTCAGACTAGAAAGAACTCCCAGAATGAAGTTATACGAATGTTTTACAACAAGTGCTTGAGAAATTAGCCTACTCATGCAGTTGATTTTTAGGTAAAGAAGGATTTGGTGATGTAGGGATGAGTACATATGATTCAATGCAGCGTAGATTAGAACAAATATTAGTTCAAAAAAGCAAAATTCTTATGTTTTATCAATTAGTTAGAGATGACTAATTACTTACGACAGAGCAGTAAAACAAAACAACTCGAATAAATATTTAGGGTGACGAAAAATGTTTGCTCGAGGCATAGATCACAATACACAGTCAAAGGGCCCTCAAGCAGGAAATTTTTTTTTGAAGTGGCTGGTCACTGACTTCTACTAGGTTGATGAAATAAGTCCAAAATCAAAACCCGTCGAATAAGGAGTTTTTTTTTCTTTTTTTCTTTTTAATAAGGTATCTATGAAATGGCAAAAGTCGGAGCTCAGAAACAAACATGAATTGAGATCTTGGTTGTGCTAGCACTTGAACAATTATAAGCCTGGAGACTTGTGAGTCCCAGAAAATTATGAGATCATTATTATTAAATAAAGCCGTGAAAACAATAAACAGATTAAAAGGGGGAGGTCCATGATGAAATATTTGTTTTTGCGGTAGGGTGAGAGTTCGTTCATTTTAACACGAGTCTATTGAGAGGTTTTAGAAACGGACAAAAGACAGACCCTAACAGCAACTTAGCCGAACACACATAAACAAGTGAGTTTTCCGGACAAGGCGAACCGGAAAACTATCTGAGCACACAGCACCCAGAAAGTTTAGGCGAGGGTGAACTGCAAGTGTTTTGAAAAAAAAAAAAAAAAAAAAAAAATTGCAGCCCCAAACATGAAGTTAAGTAGTGTGTGTCACATAAACTAAAACTCAACTACGAATTACAAGAATATATGATTTAAGGGCATCACACAAAATGTTCATGAACGTTTGCTGCTTATCTTCCACACAGACAAGATATTATCATTCCGATCAATAATCAAACTATGAGGATGAGTTTTCGTCATGACGCTCAGTCGCTTACAACTTTCAAAGTCTTTCAAACTCACCACAGGTAAATAATTAGACACTAAAAACACACTTCGGGCACTGAAAAAACACTTTTCGAGCACTGTAAAACTTTTCCTTCGTAATAGGAAACCACGAAATTCAAAGGAACACTTCGATGAGAATCTTGAGGAGCACAAAACACTTTTGTTGATAGTTCAAGGCCTGGATGAGAAGATACAGGCTGTCATCCGTAAAATGCCGACAAATGGTGGGCGAAAATGTACAATAAACAGCCCAAGAAGCCGATTTTCAGATTTTTTCAGCCATTGTTATTATTAATGTCAACGTTGACTCAACGGTGAGATGATAAGATCAAAGGTGGCGGTAAAATTTGAATTATCGGAGACGGAGGCGCTTCGTGTGATAATATATGACTGCTTTGAGTAAATGTGAGAGTACGCAGCTTCACTTAACTGCTGACAGTGCTGACAGTTTCTTTTTGACGAAAGGCTCCTCATTTTTCAGACTTCCTTTGTAGAAAAAATCTCCACTCATTTTCTGCCGATCAATTGATGATGCTTTTTAATTCAATTTCAAATATTTTCTCAGAGTCACACTTGACTGTACAATGTATAGTCAAGTATAGTATAGTATACGTATATATTGAACGTAATAATGTTAGGGCCAGACTGGGAAAAAAAGGCCCGAGTGGCTGTGACGCTGAGGAGCCCGTAAAATGAATCATTTTTCAGAGGAATAAATCCCCCTCCCTCCACAACGCCACGCGCACAATCATTACCGCAACTCATTCAGCTTTTCCACTGAAATGATAACTATTTCTTCCCTTTCTTCTAACCATTTCCTCTATTTCCACTGCTACCAATTTTTATTCTTTTAATTTTTGACTCACATCTTTCATTCTTCCTCTTTTTAATTTTTTAAGATAGGGAAAAGGCCCGGTTGGAACTCGCCGCCCAACCACTCGAGCCAGTCCCGACCATGATGGCTGTGCCCCGGAAGAGCAGCTGCGACGTTTTGAGAACCCTTTTCCATGTTGGCGTTAGGAAGCTCCCGAGATGAACAGGACTATTCGTAAGTCTAATATCCCGTTTAAAAATACATTGGAGGAGCCCCGGAAGAGCAGAGGGGACGTTTTGAGAGCCCTGCACCACATTAGGCCTTAAAAATCCGCGAGATGAACGGGTCTGCTCGTAAGTCCGATTCCTAATTTAAAAAGACATTAGCGAGGCCCCGGAGTAGCAGAGGGGACGTTTTGAGAGCCCTGCGCCACGAAGGCCTTGAAAGTCCTCGGGATGAGAAGGTCTGCTCGTAAGTCTAATTCCCCATTTAAAAAGACATTGGCGAAGCCCCGGAAGAGCAGAGAGGACGTTTTGAGAGCCCTGCGCCACATTAGGCCTTATAAGTCCACGAGATGAACAGGTCTATTCGTAAGTCTAATTTCCCGTTTAAAAATACATTGGAGGAGCCCCGGAAGAGCAGAGGGGACGTTTTGAGAGCCCTGCACCACATTAGGCCTTAAAAATCCGCGAGATAAACGGGTCTGCTCGTAAGTCTAATTCCCCATTTAAAAAGACATTAGCGAGGCCCCGGAGTAGCAGAGGGGACGTTTTGAGAGCCCTGCGCCACGAAGGCCTTGAAAGTCCTCGGGATGAGAAGGTCTGCTCGTAAGTCTAATTCCCCATTTAAAAAGACATTGGCGAAGCCCCGGAAGAGCAGAGAGGACGTTTTGAGAGCCCTGCGCCACATTAGGCCTTATAAGTCCACGAGATGAACAGGTCTATTCGTAAGTCTAATTTCCCGTTTAAAAATACATTGGAGGAGCCCCGGAAGAGCAGAGGGGACGTTTTGAGAGCCCTGCACCACATTAGGCCTTAAAAATCCGCGAGATAAACGGGTCTGCTCGTAAGTCCATTTCCCCACTTAAAAAGACATTGGCGAAGCCCCGGAAGAGCAGAGGGGACGTTTTGAGAACCCTGCGCCACATTAGGCCTTATAAGTCCACGAGATGAACAGGTCTATTCGTAAGTCTAATTTCCCGTTTAAAAATACATTGGAGGAGCCCCGGAAGAGCAGAGTGGACGTTTTGAGAGCCCTGCGCCACGAAGGCCTTGAAAGTCCTCGGGATGAGCAGGTCTGCTCGTAAGTCTAATTCCTCATTTGAAAATACATTGGAGGAGCCCCGGAAGAGCAGAGGGGGCGGTTTGAGAGCCCTGCACCACGAAGGCCTTGAAAAGTCCGCGAGATGAACAGGTCTGCTCGTAAGTCCATTTCCCCACTTAAAAAGACATTGGCGAAGCCCCGGAAGAGCAGAGGGGACGTTTTGAGAGCCCTGCGCCACGAAAGCCTTGAAAGTCCTCGGGATGGACAGGTCTGCTCGTTAGTTTAATTCCCCATTTAAAAAAACATTGGCGAAGCCCCGGAAGAGTAGAGGGGACGTTTTGAGAGCCCTTTTTTTAATGGATTTGTTGGGCCCAAAACAAGCAAAATTGGTTGAGAATTGAAACCGTGATTTTGGAAATTCATTTTGCCGTAAGCTTAGAGAGTGCGAGTGATACTATGCAGTGTTGCCAGATTGAGGGTAAAAAGCCGTATCGCCCCCACTTAAATCAATGTAAAGCGTGCGGCTTTTTCACCCCAATCTGGCAACGCTGATACTATGTCTAACTGCCTCACTCGCATTCATTGAGTCATGGTGGCATACCGGGCCCCGGTCTCGGTATTATTAAGGCTTCTGGGCCCCCTTTGCCCCTTTATAATGAGAGGTAGGCGGGAAGGGGGCTCTCCCCCTCCCAACCCGCCCCCTCTCCATCCTTGAGAAATTTTTTAACAATTCCCTTCCGAACTATCACTTCCAGCCATTTAGAGTCGTACGCTTTCAAATTAAACTAATATAAATTTAAATTATTGCTACAGATCCAAATGTAAATTTTAAGATATTAAAGACACAGTGTAAGTCAATTTCAATACGAGAAAAATAAGAATATACTTCCAATCTAAACAACACAATTTTATATTTTTACCGAAGAGTTTAAAGCTGCTTTTCTGGCTTGAAAAAAAAAAAAAAAATCGGCTCGCCAGGCCTCGTACCCATGGGTCCAGCGCCCCCCCCCCCCCCCCCCATGTGACAGGCCTGAAAGTGGGCATTGTTGTATTTCCTAAATCCCGGCTTTACTTTTGAGTGTTTCAGCTTGAAACTTTCAGGGTATCTACCTGAACCACAGAATAGTACTTGGAACGATGCTTGCAGGTGCCGACAATCCTCAAAGGAGGAGTGTCATTAAGGCCGGTTTTTGGCCCCAAAAATGGTCAAAATTTAAATTGGTCTAAAAGTTTTGTACAGTGGCTCTACTAACTCACAAAGGCTTAGATTTATAGGTTAGAGCGGTGTCCACGGGTTATTTCAACGTTTATGGCTTATTCTGCCGCCTCAAAGTGGGTCAGTTTTGTGTTTTTCATGGAAAAACCCAAAAATTTTTGTTAAATGATTGAATATTTAGATGTTAGCCAGACACAGTTCGGTGATCTCCTTTAGCAAGGGCGGATCCAGCAATAAGGCAACCATGTACTCTTCCCATTTGAACGTATGAGGAAGAATCGATTCTCGAGGGGGCCATGGCCCCTTGACTAATCGATTGTTTCGCACGCATTCAAATGGGAAGAATACACGGTTGCCAGATCGCTGGATCCGCCCATGTGACCTTTAGATATGTTATTAGGCTACTAAAAACGAGCAACATACTTAAAAATAGTCACCGAACTATGTCCGGCTCGTACTTAAATATTAACTTCTCTGATTTCGTGAAAATGCAAAACTTGAACGAAATCTATGAATCCACGCGCAACAATGGTAATATTGCAACTTGGCAACCTTTTAAACATATGTGATACAATCGATGTTTGGTAAGGCAGGTTGCATTACTGTAGAATCGATTGTTTGACACTGGTTTTTATGGAGAAAATCCATTGTTGCCACATTGCACAAACCACTTTAATGACGCATAATATACAACGCTCATTGTATAGAGATACATATTATGTTGGTGAACTTGCACACATATTTCATTGCATTGTGACCTTGTAAGTTTGATGGTCGGGATTCGCGACATGCTTAACATTAATTGTTGTCTAAAGTTATTTTCAATTTATCAGTTTCTTTCCTTCAAAATTCCCTTTTTTCATTATGCGTCAAAAATGTCCATTCAGCACTATGCATTTGGACTGAATTTTTGTTCTTTGCAGGTAATGACGAAAGCACGTTTGAGAAAACAATTTCAAATAATTTTTTGCGGGTAAAGAAAAATATATACGAATCATGCGATGTTGCCAGATTGAAAAAAATCTACACACTATTAATTTGACATTATCTTAAGCGGTGAGTCCACTGGAAAATCTGACTATAATAACAATAACAATGAGATGTACCTACAAGGTTGCTGACTTTAGTCCCGCTTCTATAGTCAAAGTCATGGACCAAAGCTACATATGCCGTATGGTCATCAGCTATATATTTGTCCCTATCAAAGGCCATGTAAAATTCATTTTAACTCCATATTCTTAAATTTTGCACATTGTTTTTGACATACTCTGGTGCTTTGTCATAGCGAATGCAATAATCGGTTGGAGTTTGATTCTTCAGTCATAATTGTGCTACTGTCTTAGGGATATGAAGATCAAAAATCCACAATTTTTGGCCTTATTTCCACCTTTTAACAGTTAATTGAAGGTCATGTGTATTTTTTTGGAAGTTTATGACTTCCTGGTCACTTTTTTTAACTGCACTTACAAAATTTGGTCGAAATAATTTCAACTATTTGAAAAAAAAGAAGTTTTTAAGAAAAACTTTGATTAGCTCTAGCTCCTTGGAAATGCGTTTTCGGAAACAATTTTATAGAGGTTTTTTGTCTTATTTTGACCTATAAAATGCACTACAATAGTTGAAAAAGCGATGTGGGGTAGGGCCAAAAACCGGCCTTATTGACACTCCTCCTTTGTGCTTTAATCGTAAATTCATCAATTCTTGCCAAAAACTGTTGACTTTTTGAGCAGTGCAACGTGGTGTCCATGATTCAAACTAATCGACCCCTGAATCACATTCAAGTGGATTGCGCAAATATCAGTTACCTGCACAACATTTCTTATCAATAGTTGCAGGCCCTACAAATCCACCAAAATGGATCAAGACAGGGACAAAAATTCCCTGTGTTTATGCCAAAATGATTAGGTAATTACACTTGTAAGTATTCACTTTTACTGGTCAAAAATATTAATTAAAAATGTTATTTAGCCCTTTCTACTCCGGTGAAAAATTACCTGTCATTAAATGACATGCAGTTTAGCTAAAAATGCTGCCAACCTAATTTTTAGTTCCTCTAAGATGTCCGTAGAGCGCACCACCAGCTGGAGAGGTCGGATCACGTCAGACATACGAGTTATGCATCGCGAAGTTTTATGACAAACGAGGTCCGACATATGACTGGAACGGCAAATTCAAAATGTCGGACGAGATCCGACAAACGAGTGGAAAAAGTTGGGTCATTCATAGTATAAATAGGGGTTGCCGCAAAAATGACCACCACATCAAACTGTAATCTTTGAGAGAGTTCTACCTGGAAAGACGTTCAAAGTTATGCTTCGAAGGAAAAAGAAAGGAAAATACAGTATCTTAAAATATAAAATTGTATAAATTAAAGTAACTTTACATTTTTACAGTAACATTTTTCATGGTTTTTACAAGAGGAATTATTTTCTATTGTCTATTGATCAGTTTTAGCTTCATTTATGCCTAAAAGCTCTTTGGCACTTTCTTCTTCTTTCACTAGAGTTTCACTCGCGTACCTACTCAGGAGTTCTCGTTTCTTCTTTTCGATTAGAGCCTGCTCTATTTCTTTTTGAGACGGAATGGGAACGTGCGCGATAAATTTATTTTCACTGATGCCATTCCGATGCTCCGTGTCGTCTTGGCCTTCGTTGTCACTAGACTGAAAAACAAAAATAAAATAAACCAAATCAAAGTAAGATTATCTGAAACTCAGGGCGTTTTTTTAAAAGGTTCCTAACAAACTATAGCGATAGAGTGGCTGATACGTGTTATTAGTCCTATCCAGGGCTGCCGTTTTGCGTCTAATCAATGCTATTTTTCAATTCACCGATGATTCCACCGGTTGAGAAAATATTACACAGTTCAGTTCAGAGTATTACTGTAATAAACTAAAATACTCGCACCTGTAATCTTTTCTCAACCGGTGGAGTCGTCGATGACTTTAAAAAACTTGCGGATATTTTAATTAATCAACGGAGTTTCCACCGATTAAGGAAAGATTACAGATCAGAGTATTTTCGTGCATTACAGTCATACACTGAACTGAACTGTGTAATCTTTTTTCAACCGGTGGAATCATCGGTGAATAGAAAAATAGCATTGATTATACGCAAAACGGCAGCCCTGGTCCTATCTCAAAGTGTGACAGCATGGGCGCTCTAAATCTCCTTATCTTGCCTCACATTTTTTAACTTTAAATCAAAAGCTGTAATTAATCCAGTGGAAATTGGTTTTAACCCTTTCAAACCTGAAAATACTTTAGGTTCAGAGACTGATTTTTGGCCGTGATAGCTAACCTGGGCACAATTTTCTCATCAAAAACAATATGCATATCGTATTTTTATTTTCTCCATAAAATTCTATGTTATTCAGGTGAACTATCGACGAATTAAAGATTGCCGCGATATTTTCACAAATTTTCAGTTATGGGTGTAGTGTGGGACTGATCTGCAACGGCTTTGCCGCCTCACCCGCACAAGCCTCTCGCCTGCAAAGTGTGAGGAGTATGAAAACCTAACCTAACCACACCTTGAAGGCGAAACTTACTATCTCATAAAAACATCGCGACAATCTTTAATTCGTCGATAGTACATTGAAATGTACATCAGGTCTGAAAAAGTTAAACAAAAGAGAAAGTGTTTAAGAGTGGCTATCTGGACACAGAAGTTCAATACAACTATCCAGGTGAGAAAATTTAGTTTGTTTCCAATACATATACGTCAGTTCCTTTATCGTGCAAATCCTTCCAGAAGAAACAGTTATTTCGATTTCTGTGTCCAGATAGCCACTCTCAAACACTTGCACTTTCATTTATAACCAATTTCAAAAGTATTTGACACACTTTTTTTTAAAAAAAATTTAAAGGTTAAAAAAAAGTGATGCAAACAAACCCAGCCTGTGTGAAAATGTCCATAAGAGATTTCCATCATGGCTATACCTTTGTGAAGTCAATAATCACACGTCCCACACATCTTCTCTATCTATGGCTTCTTGAATTTACTCAAGCTGAGTTTGTTTAGAGTCTCTATATACTGTGAGAGTTGCACCATGTCATGTTCTTTATCTTCAAAAATTTAGAAGAAGAATGGAGCTGTTGCAAACTTTTGCGACAGGCTTCTTAATAATTGATAAAAAATTTATCCTTGAAACTTCATCGACTTCAAGAATAATTAAAAAATACAGAGGATCTAAAGAGGACGAGGAGAAACTGGAGAAAGATTTAGGGAAAATGCGATAAATTAGAAATTGTGAATAATTGAACTACAGAATGATGGAATACATTGTGAAAATGTTAAAGTGAGAGAAACAAAATGGATATCTTTTGAGAAAATTAAAGTTGAGGATGGAAATGTTTTAGAATTAGAGGGTATCTCAAGATGAGTCCAGATTAACGTTGAGATGCTCTCCAAATGGTTGTAGGTGGATAAGTTCAAGATAAAATGTCCACTGAAGAAAATGTCTGATATTATAATGTCCAATACAGAAACGTCCCTGAAAAAATTTCCAATAGTAAAAAAAAGTCTATACCTGTGAAGTCTAAAAGGTAAAAACGTCCAAACCTGCATTGTCCAGGAACTCAATGGGTCTGTTGCAAACTTTTGCTACAACGATTGAGAGTGTTTAGTCTAATGTAAAATCGTCTGAAAAGTCCAATGGCGGCATCAGAAAGCCACGAAATGCAATAATAAACTCACAAGAAGAGTTTAATGAAATCCAAGATGGCGGCAAAATATCGAGCAATCTGTATGCATGCACCACGAACATTCAAGGATAGCCAACCTCACAACATCGATCACAACCAATCACAACGTAAACAAACACATAACCTCTACCTCCAATGAGGTTGTAAACGTTGGCAATCCTTGGATGATCACGGTGCATACATTCAGATTCCTCGATATTTTGCCGCCATCTTGGATTTCAATAAACGCCTCTTGTGAGTTTATTATTGTATTTCATGACTTAATGATGCCACCAATGGACTTTTCAGGCGATTTTACGTTGGAATAATAACTTTTTATCGTTGTAGCAAAAGTTTGCAACAGACCCATTGGTCGACATTAAGACATGCGTTGAGCAGCAAAGAATTATGTCCAACAGGTTTGCTTAAAATAATTAAAAAAAAAAAAAAAAAAACTACGAATAGGCTCAAAAGTTTTCAAACCCATTGATTGGTATCTGACTTTTCCGGAGATAAATAGAAAAAGCATTGAATCCGCCTTTGTTTGGAACCAGTCACACGTCAATCAATACATCCAAAGGAAGTGGCCATTTTTGTTAACAACACAATTTTATTGGTTGGACTTGTTGGGTTTTGGACTTTATGTGTCATTGGACGTATCGAGTAATGGACTTTTTGTGTTGTTGGGCATTAGTGGTATTGAGCATCTTAAAATTTTGGACATTTTGTTCTCTGGACATTTTTTCAGGGACATTTCTGCGTTGGACTTAAAAGTATCAGACATTTTCTAGTGGACATATCCACCTTTTACCCTCCAAATCTCAACATTTTCTGTTTACGTTTGGCACTCCCTCATTTAACACACTAAAAGTGTCCTGATTTGAAGCGTTGAAATATATAATGGGGTAAGCGCCATTAGACATTGCAAAGATTGAGTAGTTTTTTTTTCGTCAAATAGATTACCCATGACGTCCAGTGAAACAAAATTTTTAAATTAAATTTCTCCTTTAATGAATGATTTTTTCCAGAAAAAACCCGCTTTGGTAAACGCACTCAGTATTTCAGATAATCAAGGAGAAGATGCACAATCTTTGCAACAACGGATGGCGCATACCTCATTTTATATTTCAACGCTTCATTTGTGACCCTGGTAATTCTTGTTGATCTCCTTTTTGCTTGTATGTTATTCTGGAGAATTTTACCACAGGACTAAACTTAGATCATGTGACTTTAGCCCCATCTCTGTCCTTTTCTAACGGACATGATCAAATGGGAGGAGAGAGAGAGAGAGAGAGAGAGAGAGGAGAGAGAGAGAGAGAGAGAGAGAGAGAGAGAGAGAGAGAGAGAGAGAGAGAGAGAGAGAGAGGAGAGAGAGAGAGAGAGGAGAGAGAGAGAGGAGAGAGAGAGAGAGAGGAGAGAGGAGAGAGAGAGAGAGAGAGAGAGAGAGAGAGAGAGAGAGAGAGAGAGAGAGAGAGAGAGAGAGAGAGAGAGAGAGAGAGAGAGAGAGAGAGAGAGAGAGAGAGACATAAACCTGTATTCACCCATGCCTCAAATGAGTTAATAAAAGAAAACTTACACTATCACTCCCATCTTTAGAGCCGATCTTCTTCAAGATTTCTTCGTTATCACTTTCATCACCAGCTTCTATCGAATTCAATTGTTCTTTCCATTCTGCAACTGCTCTTGCGATAGCTAACGGGGAGAAACAAAATGAAAAGATCAATAAAGAGAAAAGATAATTCATGAAAAATTAGTGGTAGTATTAATAATAAACAGAGCTGCTGTTTTGCAGGCCTGACCTACTGTCCGCAGTATGCAAAGTCAGCCAGTTTAACAACAATCCTAGTAAGGAAGATTGGAAAGACGTAAAACACATTTTCAAGTATTAAAAGGGTACAAAAGGTTACAGCCTTGTGTACAAGAAGAATGGTCACAAAATAGAGTATTCGTGGATGCGGACTGAGGAAACGACATCACAGACAGAAGATTATTCAGCGGGTATATTGTGAAATATGCCAATGCTGCCATAATTTGGAAAAGTGCGAAACAGAGGAGAGTCACAGCATCCACCGTTGAAGCTGAACTTATGGCCATGGAAGAAGCTACGAAAGAAGTTAAATGGCTGACAAATCTTTTATCTGAAATGAAACAAAGTGAAATTGTGGAGAAGCCGTGCGTCTTATTTGCTGACAATCAGGGGGCGATGAAGCTGGCAGAGAACAAGATAGTGTCTGAGAGGACAAAGCACATTGACTTCGATTGTCGTTTCCTCAAAGAAGCAGTTTGGTATAACGAGGTAAAATTAGTCTACACCAAATCTGCTTCAAACTTAGAGGATCTACTAACTAAACCGCTGTGTGGTGCTAGAACCAAAGACTTATCTAGTAGTCTGGGACTTTACGATGTTAGTTCTACGTAATTGTTGTTTTGTCTCGCTTAAATTATCATTTGATAATTAGTTGTAACTGTAACTAATTTTTATTTTTTTTTTGTTCCGCTTAAAATTATTATTTTCAAAACAAAATTCATCCTTTTTTTTCAAAGAACAACAGAAAATTAGTGTTGTTCAGTTCAGTATTTCTTGATATGGTTCTTCAGTTTGCCCAACAAAGGGGCGTATCAAAATATGTTTGTTTGTGTTGGTCAAACTTTATACCCATGATGCTTTGTAAAAAATTCTTCTCTCTTATCTGTATCCGTCGCGATCGCGCCATCAACTACATTACTATGTTAATTTCTCAGTAATATTCTCTTTCAAAGTCTTTTGTTTTATTTCCAAACATAACGCGCATCAGTGATTTCAGTAACTTTTAACAAAATGAATAAATGAATAAATGAATAAATAAATAAATAAATAAATAAATTAGCAGCGCTTTTGTTTGGCATGATATCAAAGTAGCATCTGACCCAGTGTATACGCGACATGATATTATGTCGAAGTAAGGCGCCGGGTTAAGACTCTCGTTTGAAGTCTTTTTTTGACGCGAGGAATCTTAGGAAGTGTCGAATAGACAGGATTTATCGTATGACAGTTCCTAAACCGAATGAGCTAGGTGCTTTTTTCTCCAACAATACCTTTCTTCTCCTCGTTCATTTCTGCCGGAAGAAGTAGACCGTCATCATCATCTCTGTAACCGTAGTAGTCTGCATCGATGTCTTTCATTAACTCTCCTCGTGTTTTCCTCGGGGGCGGAGGAGGTTCTTGCTCAAATAACTCTCGCACACCTAGAAAAAAGAAAAACAAACACATTGATTTTCAATTTTGACTAATTCTTGCCTCTGTGTAAACCGAAAACCAACAACCATTCAGAACTCCTTGACCTCATTTTTGTACTCCTTAGTGTTGGTTTATTCTTGGGAATTTATTTTCCGAGAATTTAAGTAATTGATTTCTAGGAAATGAATTGTTAGTAACTTATATTTTCCAGACGCGCAATAATGCACAAAGGCAGATCTTGTAACGTCACCACAATATGAATGCTGTAAATTTATCTTGTAAATAAGTCAATTATAGTGTTTTACAGTGTGTTCACCTTGTTTTTTTTTTGGTAAAATTTCAAGAAACAGTAAAGAAAAAAATGGGAACATTTCAGCGATAAT
Organism: Trialeurodes vaporariorum; assembly: GCA_011764245.1. Taxonomy (NCBI): domain Eukaryota; kingdom Metazoa; phylum Arthropoda; class Insecta; order Hemiptera; family Aleyrodidae; genus Trialeurodes; species Trialeurodes vaporariorum. The sequence continues at coordinate 51,034,983 of VMOF01000379.1, forward strand.
AGCTAATAATCCTAGCACAGTTTTTTTTCAAGGGACTTAAAAGCCCAAACTTAATTCAAAAATGATGAAACTTACAAAAATAAAATTAATATAATAACTAATACACGAAATTTGGGTAATTTAAATATTTGATGTTATTACCTTGGTGTTATTTTTGATCCTAAACTTTTATTTAATGATCATGTTGATTTTATTTCTGGTAAAGCCTTCAGAAAGTTTCATTTTTTCAGAAGAGCTGCTTCATCATTCCAAGATGTTCAGTCTCTTCTTATTTTGTTTAAGTTTTTAGTCTTGCCTATTTTAACTTATGCCTCTCCAATTTGGTTCCCTATAACTTCTCTTAACATCTACAAACTTGAGAAAGTTTGTCATTGTTTTTTAAAATTTGTGTCTTATCGTACCAACAGCCCCATGGGAATTAATTATCACTCTTACGAAACTATTGCCAGGCAATTAAAGTTATACCCCTTGTTTCTTTTTGGCGTTATTATGATCTTATGTTTTTATTTAGGCTCCTTAATAATTTTATTGATTCTCCTATTCTCCTTAGTTCTATTAATATCCATGTTCCTTCTATAACTCTTCGCAATTTAAATCGTTTATTTGTTATCCCTCCACCATTTAACACCTGTAAGTAGAGATCAGTTATTCCTAGAATCTCTGATCTGGCTAATAATTGCTCTGAGTGGATCGCATTTTTTGGCATACCCACTTCAAGGTTTAAATTTCTTGTCAAAGAACACGTTCTTGTTTTTTAATTTTTGTATTCTAATTTAATCTTTTTTGTCTGTGCCACTTGTTAAGTTGCTAATTTCTTTGTTATTTTTGTTTTGTAATTAGGACTTGTCCCGTTGATAGTTAATAAATAAATAAATAAATAATTAAACTACTTGGTATCTTTTGACTATTTAGAATATCCAAGAGATTCAAATAAATAATATTAATGATCAAAGGCACTGTTCTTAGTTAACTTTTACGTTTTCTTGTCCCTTATATTTTTCCCTGTTTTTCAGGATTTTTTTTTCTGATTTTAGAAGGAAGTAAGAAAGAAAGAAATAAAAAAAAAAAAATTGAAATATAAAAGGTGCACAACTGACCCATCAGCATCACCCATAAATGAGAATATTTAGGACACATACCTGGCAGATCCTTCGCTGCACCAAAATATTTGTATCCTCTGTTTCCGGGAACTTCTTTCCCTTCATGATCTAACATACGTGGACCCACACGAGCATAATCTGGACCACCCAGCTCCTTAATTTGCGCTTCCCAATGACTTTTCTCCCGGATCAATTTATTTATTTCATCGTTCAAATCTCTGATCCTGAACTCTCCGAGACCAGCTGCAAGAAAACAATTGTGAACAAGTTTTTATTAAGACACAGGAATAATAAGCGCAAAGGATAGCTGAAGATAAGAGTTTCAATGCTTGAGGTTATTCCTGACTGAGTAAATACTCCAGTGTATTTCTGGATTTTTCTTTATCATTTTTCGGAGGGGAATAGAGGCTGTTTCAGATAACTTCGGTTCTGACAGCTCTTTGTTTACAAGCGTAAAAAGGTTGACGCCACTTACTGCGTAAATCATTAGAACTTTTTGCCACAAAATAGACTCGATTAACTATCATAATTAGTAAATATTAACATTACAGCGTAATTGAAGACTTGATAACGTTTTTCTGCGCTATCACGAGAAAACCGATGGAAGCAACAAAAACTCATAAAATTTTCTTCATAAAAGAGAAGAAGTAACTACTAGTTGATAAACAAATTTGAAAATGACAGTAATGGCGCGAAGCTCGATGACATCAAAGTATAGGTCCGGCGGAGCAGTCCAACTGAAATCAAATCAGTGCTGTCAGATAAATAACTATGCAAAACGATGTCCAGTAAAAATCCGACAGTTATTTGAAGGCGTTTACGTCAGAAGAGTAAAACCCGTACTATTGGCAGTGATTTGATTTCAGTTGGACCATTCCGCTGGACCTATACTATAACGTCATCAAGTTTCGCAAGGAAACAAAACCTTTTCAAATCGCTCGAAATTTTGGCAACTTTAAAGCGTTTTAGTTCATGATCTGGTGCTCAAAAAAAAAATTTTAAAAAATACTGTGAGTTCCTTTCATCAAGTGCTTTAAGGAAATAAAATATTAAGAAGGTGCGCAACCAGTGCTGCCATTTTGCGTATAATCAATGCAATTTTTTAATTCACTGATGATTCCACTGGTTGAGATAAGATTACACATTTCAGTTCAGTGTATGACTGTGCTGTACGAAAAAAACTAATCCGCAATCTTTTCTCAACCGGTGGAGTCGTCGATGACTTTAAAAAACTTGCGGATATTTTAATAATTTAACTGCGATTGCACCAATTGAGAAAAGATTACAGATCAGAGTACTTTCGTGCAGTACAGTCAAATACTTAACTGAACTGTGTAATCTTTTCTCAACCAGTGGAATCATCGGTGAATAGAAAAATAGCATTGATTAAACACAAAACGGCAGCTCTGTGCGCAACAGACCCATTCATCTCCTTTGAGAATTTACCGTTTTGGATCTGAGCTACTTTGCGTGCAATTTCTCTTATGATTTGCATTCTCCATTTTTCAGCTTTCGGTAGCTCTTTGCAATCAGACGCTAAATAAGGCCTCCGCTCTTTTTCTTCGGTCCCTTGCTCATGAACTTGAGCAGCCCGCCATCGAGCTAGGGTGGTCCTGAAAAATGAAGACAATTTTTTTATTAGTATTTTCATGAATGGGTCTGTTGCGCACTTTTGCTACATCAATATAATTCATTGTGTCTAACATAAACTTCGGCGAACGATGCGCACATGAAAAACTTTCAAAATCTACTCATTAACTCAGAAAATACCTTCCATTTCAAACAACTCGCGCTACACTAGACACTATATCACCAACTTACAACTACGTAGATGGAACCATATCATTTATGCAAACAAGAACAGAACTTACAAACATTGGAATGTTTCGATCAGATGCGTACATTTTTTATATTATTTTGTAATCTTTGATAAACCGAAAAAACCAGACAGCAAATGCAGCCAATAGTTCATGTATTTAGAAGGGAGTTCCATCATTTTGTAGTTACGATGTTGTTTACTTATACACGGTGGTTCCGTCTATGTAGTAGTATACCGGTGCAAATAATGTCTAGTGTAGCGCGGGCTGTTCGAAATTGAAGTGATTTCCTGAGTTAATGAGTGGATTTTGAACGTTTTGAATGTGCTCATCATTATTTTCGCCGAATTTTACATAAGAATCAAGGCTCTATATTGTTGTAACTAAAGTATGCAACAGACCCATTCATTACAATTTTCTTACGGATGAAGAAGAGTAAAAATACAAATGGATCAAAGCGCTGAAATTAAATTTCCTAGAAAAACAAAACCAAAACTCTCATCTTTATAAAAATTTCATCTTTCAGAGCTCTTTTGAAACAGGGTTTCCCACGCAGGGTACTCGCGATCTCAATTTTAAAATACTATGATTCCGACAATTTTTTTATTTTTTTGAAACTCATGAGTTATGTTTATCAGGTTCCACAAAAATGAAGTTGCTTTGTCAAAGAGGATCAGTCATGAAATGGAACTTTCGTTCAAGATAAGTTTTGAATTTGACCAAACAACTTCATTGATAATATTCATGGGCAGAACAAAAAGTTGTCGCAGAAGCGGCTGTGAACGAAAAATTACTTAAAGAAGGCAAACTTGAAGAGGAAAAAAAATAAGGTTTGCATGAACTTACATTGCCTTTTCTGCATTCCGAGCCTAAAACAACAAAAAAAAAAAACAAAATTATTCAGATACATAAAACATGTGAGTAAGTAACTGTTTGTGTGACAGGATTTGCATTTTATGATACAATTACATGCATTCAAACCACTAGCATGGACGAAAATATAACTAAGGACTGCTGACTGTTGATAGTCCTTTACAATCCTGGCTTCAGCGCCCCAGCAGCGGTCTGAGGAACTACAGCGGTCTCAAAGCAGCATAACACATATAGCACAATTTCTACCCATGCAGGCATGTGGTGCGGTGGCTCAGAGGCCAAGTGCTTGCTCGCCACAGCATACAGTCGGGTTCTAGTCCGGGACTTTTCGCGAGAGGATTACCCAAAGTTTCTGACACTGCTGTTTGAGCGCGCTATTCACAAAGCAAAAACAGCTAACAGGTTTTAACACAGGCGGTGATATGAAGTCGGCAGTCCTTAGTTATGTCTTCGTCCATGCCACTAGGGGGTGATTATGAACCAGGGGCGTGCCTTGGTTTCCAGAGAGGAGGGGCAAGAATGCAATCTTGCCGCCCTCCGCGAACTAAATTATAAAATTGATGACCTCTTTTTTTTTTTTTTTTTGCTTGTTACACACTGATTTTGCCGCCCTCTGTAATTCATTTTTTGGAATTTGATAACTTTTTTTTTTTTTTTTTTGGTTGTTCACCCTAATTTTGCCGCCCGGGGCAAGGGCACCCACACGCCCCTGTTATGAACGATCACATCGTAACACTAATGAGTCGCTATAGAATGGGTGTTATTGTTAAGGGTAGTTTAGCTTTCAGAAAGTCATTCTGATAGAAATCCTTATTCATCCTTGAAAAATAGCCGATGGCTCCTCAGCTATCAAGCGTATACCGAAGAGATAGAAGGGTTTACATTGCCTACTCAATACATAAACACCACTCATTTTAGAATCAAAGCACTAACTAACTCGTTCTGCTTTTGTTGACTTTTCAGAACTGCCTTATTTACATGCATTCTGTGGAGAGGCTTCATCAATTAATTTACTGAAATGGAACTTGTGCCATAACTTTGTTTGGGTTTCCTTTGAAATTAATTTCAAGCCAATTCCAGAGGGTCAACCTCTTTCCTCTCAGGGGGGGAAACAATGGTGCTCGTGGATGAAAATTGGAAACAAAGCTGGTTTAAATCTGACCGCTGTTAAAGGTAAAAGAATCAACTTTAAAGGCAGCGAAGATAGACTTCCGCAATGTAAGTAAATAATTTACAGTGTTGCGTGACTGTTATAAGGGTGAGTAACCTTCAATTATAATGAACGTAAGAACGTTCGAACACATATGTTAACAGGAACAACAATGATCTTACCATGACTGCGAACTTGAGGAGCTAACCACTGCTTTAGTTTAAATTAGATTTTTATTTATTTTTGATTTCTTGTGATTGATTTAAGGTTATGTCGTTAGTCGGCATTGTTGTTTTGTTCCTTGTCGCATTGTTGAACCTATTTTGAAAAATTTCCATTCTTCCATTCTATTAATTCCTTAATTAATTCTAATAATTCATGAACCATGAACCTTGGACCACATAAACCAATCATGATTCACATTGGTGTTATTCTTTGCCGCCATTGGTTGATGTCAGCCAATCGTCACCGTTCCGCTGTTGAATGCAAAGACATGTTCCGATTCATATGATTCTTACTCATACTTCAAACGGTTCCCTCCGGAATCCGGCCCCTTCTCGTTGTCAATAATCCACCATTTTCCATTCCATTTCCATACGTCTTGTCGTCTTATTAGGTAAGCACGTTTCTCGTTTCTCGGATTTTCTATTTTCTTTCTTCTTGATATTCTGCAGGAATCCATCTGAAGTTTCTTGTACTTATGTACTAAGTCTGAGTAACATCCATTTGAATTATAGTTCCTCTCAGTTTGGTGAAACTCGATGTTATTGTGCGACTACTTTCTCTACAAGTTCCCCTAAAGACACTTGTTCCCCTGCACGCCCAGCTCTCAAGTACAACGAACCCATCTTCTTCGCGTTTTCTCTTTTTTGACAATGTTAGCTTTCAAACAAAACCTTGAGTTCGATTCTATTTTACACTTAATTCTTTTTACCAAAGTGAAAAACATCCGCGAATTAAGGGCTCAAGTCATGAGTGGTCAACTGCCCTGCGCACTCATCAAACCGAAATTAATTCTTGATCCGTTTCAAATCGTCGTAGCCGCAAACAAAGCTGTGGTAAAGGAAAATGTGTCCACCATCATTACGAAGTCAATCCACACTGAACTGCTCTTCAACCTCTCTATCAGTAAGAATATTTCTCAATGCCTTGTGAAATTTGGCGTTGATGATGATGACACTGATCTTTTAGTTGCCAAGATTTCAAAATGTACGGACGAACCCCTGGATGTATCAGAATTGATTGATGGTGAAGTTTCCTCTATTGAAGATCTAGGAAGTCTTTCTGAAGAATCTGTAATCAAAAAAATGTATGGCATCCAAGATGAAGAGTTAGACGCATCAGATCTGCTGGACTCGGTCGTAACGCGGATCGCTGCAAAAGAGTGTTTGTAGGACAAATTTGGATTGCAGAGAAGGAGAAGGATTTGCAAAGAACTCTGAACTCAGTTGACTTTGGTAGTCTTTCCTCGGGTAAGTTGTTTTTTTTTCAGTTACAACAAGAGACTTCATTTCACGGAAGATAGCAGATGACAGCCTACTTGGTTGATTTCTGGGCAGTATGTTTGTTTGTGACTCTGCACATTGAGGCCTGTGCGCTGAAACACGCATTCGCCAACTGCGCAGTAAGCAAGCCGATCTGTCAACGCCCGTGAAATGACCCATAGAGCAGGACCATTTTGAGTGTCAGGTTCTCATAAGTAGCGGTGCGTGCATTTAAACGCATCGCGAAGTAGATGGTCAGTGCAGAGTTTCGACTTTTTGCTGTTCAAATGCTCACCGATTTGCTTTGATGCAGCTCAGAAGCAGGCACTGCTACTTGTCTAAACCCAATACTCTAGAAATCAATACACATTCATTGCGGGTTGCTAATACGTTCGTTGCGTTGGCGTTGCCAAAGTATAATTAATTTAGGCCTTTTAATGAAACTCCCTTCTATGTTTTTATGCCGGTTGCAGCTAAAAACTTAGAAAAATGCGCATCTCCTTTCCAAAAACGGCATGTAACACACTTTGGGATAGTTTTGGCTCAGTTTTGTCGAGTGGTAGAATTGGATTGTACGGAGAGGCGTAGATAGTAAAATGAAACCAATATTATGAAAAGGAATGAAAATAATGGGAAATGAAACGAACTCTAGAGCTCGTTTCACGGAAGCAGACCGATGACAGATCATGCGGCTCGCTGCGCAAAGACGTGTTTGCGTTCTTGCACATGCGCAAAAACGCAAACTGGTCTCTGTGCAGTAAACAAACCCATCTGTCATCGGCCAACTTTCGTGAAACGACCTCTAATAATATCGAATAGAAAAAAAAAACCTTTTTCTTTTGAGAGGGAAAGACCGTGAAAGTCGTGTGAAAGTTATTTAATTCGTCTATTAATGGTATACACATCGATTGATTAAAACAAAATTTCATACATTGATCAAAAGAATGAAACAAAAACTTATTGTTGGCAGGAAAAAAAAAATTTAAAGAAAGTAATGAGTTTAACAGCCCCATTTTTACTTTAGCTAATTTAACCCAGATACCCCTGAATTATTTTTGGTCAGCAATTTTGATTTTTGTGTGAAAACTTTGTTCTTTGGTGCTTCCTAAGCCCCACAAACCTGGTCCGATAATAATCCTGCGCTCTGATTGGCCAGAATCGTGAGTCCTTGCGCAAGGACGTCAGTGGAATATAACATCAAACGCATTTTACCTAATACATGGTATTTTTACAACATTTTTAATCTGCAGTTGTTATTTCTTTTTAACAAAAAAGGTATCCAAGTCAAGTAGCGTTGAAACAAGTATATTTGAGAATAAATTAATTTTTTTAGAGGTTAAAAAATTCAAAATATAATAAAAAATAGGTATTTTATTAATGAAAAAAAATAGAAAAAAGACCGTTAGTTCTGACATGGCTACTTTAAATTTTGGTTTCCTTTCTTGAAAAAGTCACCCTTAAAAAATTGCATAGAGTAATAAAAACATATTAGTATAGTATTTATTTATAATACAAGTTTTTCCTAATATTTTTTAAGTAATTTTCTTCAAGAAAGGAGACCAACCAAGGAAACAGTTAAAAACTTTTTTGCATGAACTTAGACTGAAATAATGACAATTGTTTGCTTTTACTAACCGTAGGACTTCGTGTGGAAGCTAGTAAAACATTCGGGTGAAGCCCCACATCACATTTTTCACACTTTGTAGTTGTTTTCTTACAACAGTACCTACATTTTAGTTGGGTCTTCCAAAAATGATGTTGCAATTCACCATTTCTCCTCACTTCCTTTTCAATAATTGGCAAAGTGTTGACATAATGCTCGAAGCCAACAAATCGGCTATCTAGAGGATGCTTTTTTGATGGCCGACCCCGCGATCTAACGATTCGTTGATTAGATTCTAGTATAGCTGTTGCGATACATCGCCTAGATGCCAAATGATCCATTTGACCGCCGTTTGATCGATACAACTGCCATGCAATTTGTTTGCTGACATCAATATTGTGAGCCAGCAATGGAAAATACCATTTTTTACTTGAATTCCACTCTGGTAAAGAGATAGGTTTTGGGCATCTCTATCGATGCCACCCATGTGCGTATTGTATGATTGTAAGACTTGAGGCTGATCAACCTTTATCTTCTTTTTCTTCTCTCGCAAAAATCTGCTTACTTTTTTTAGGGGGTAAATCCAGTCAAAATTTGTTGCGATGGTCACAACATTATTATCATGCCAGCAAACAACGCAGATTCCTGCAAAAGAAAAGAAAAATAAGTGAAAAAAAAAGGTCCACTAACAACAAGTAACTTCTCTTCTAATAAATGTGGGTCAATAAATCAAAGAACCACCAGAAAATATTGATGACTAACCAGAAGTTTGATCTGTTGCATTATCAAATGATCCTCGATCCATCTTCTTTATGTTGTCAGCAGAGGGTAAAGGACAACTGTTATCGATTCGGTTTGCTCTCACTGTGCCAGTACCTCCAATGCTCAGTTGTTTCAGATCAGCCAGCAATTCAATATTGGTAAATAAGTTATCGAAGTAAATTCGATATGGCAACTGTTTGGGAAGCTCATCAACGTAGGACATGACTACAGAGTACCTAACCTAAACCTTTTTCTCTGTATTTCTTTGTTGAGGGGTTTGTTCCCTGGTACGGTTCTAGCTATACAAGATACCCTTTGGAAGTTCTGCCACACCAAAATTTCATGCCAAATCATATCGGTTTACCTAAAACAGAATTATAAAAGAAAATATGACAAAATAGAGTAAACGGAGCAATAACGGCAACGAAAGATAGTTTACAGACTTCCTCTCACTTCTTTCCGGTTGTGTGCGGGAGGGGGAGGGAGGAGTAATGGGTTGGGGGATGGAGTGGGGGAGGAGAGCTTCTCATATTTTTTATCTTTTCGAACTGAAAATGTCAATGCCTAGTTTTTGATTTCTTTACACATATCTTTTTGGTTTTTGTTTTTTGTGTGGAAAGTTTGCTGGATTCTTACCTCTGATAAATTATTTTGCAAACTTAGTTGTTACTTTGGATGCATTACATTCGAATATTTCCCTATCTATGCTTGAATAAGCTTCCACATGAACAGTCTTCTCAATACTTACTTTGTTTCAACAGGCACAAAAATGAAAAAACAAAAAACAAAAAAAAAAAAACAAAACATAATGTGAAAAATACTCACTATCACGAACAGCGTCTTTTTCCAAGAATGGTTCACCATTTTCTGCTAACATGGGCGATTTTTCTTCTGTAGCAAGTGAAGTATTGATCAATTTTTGTTGGAGTGCATCATCGTGGACGTTTTCAAAAAATCCAGAAACTTCTCCCAAAAAAATTCTGTTACACGTGTGCTCGGAAGAAAAATGGGGGGCTGGCCCACCATGGACCAGGGACATTGCGATGAAAAGTCCTGAAAAATAATATAGCCGAGCACTATGAGCTTTTTCATTAAAAATTAAGTCTTTCTTGAGAACATCCCCTTGAAAAATGTTTAACTCCATGATTTCATCTGTGCATTCCGTAAAGAATTCTCGACTGAGTCCTCCATGATCCTCCCCATCTTCGGCAAGACCAAAAAGGTCGGTGTAGGTTACAGAGATTTTTCTGTAGAAGTCTACTACATCAGAAACGAAGGGAATAGCTGTTGTTGGGAATCTCCGTGGTACTGTCACGTACCCACTCAGAAGCAAAATTGCTATGAACACCCGCATCTCGTCCTCACTGCAATTGCCTGATCTGTTTCGTTTAGCTGCGTATTGATTGGTAAACTTCACAAGAAGGATGAGGACCTCGTCGTTTATGAAAAGCTTGACATATTTTAAAGGTGTCATTTCTGGAGATAACTGACAGGAAAAAATTGCAGGCAAATCATCTGAAGTAAATGCACCTATCTCTTTCTTTGTCCAGTTAAAATTTCTTTTTGCTCGCTTCACAGGCGCTTTTTTTGGTTTTGGAGATGGGGACGGAGTTCTCGCCCTCTTGCGATTTAGACGTTTTCTTTTGTCGACATTTTGGGTGCTTGTGGATGATTGGGGATCTTTCGTGGGTATTTTAGGATCAGCTACGGTTAGATTTGGATCAGTATAAGAACAGTTCCTCGAGTAGATCCCTGTACTCGGACCGCACCTCGAGGTCCTCCCATTCGGAGTCACCCCCCAGGCGGAAACAAGAAATCTTAGCTGTCCACGAAGGGGGCGGGGGGCTAGCCCTCGAAGCTCAATAAGTTTCGCCCGGCGCGAAATACAGGGTGGGCTAAAAGTCCCGGCACCCTTCCATAACTTTTGAACGGCTGCAGATAAAAAAAAAACCACAGTTGAAACTTGAAAGAAACTATCTTTTGAGAGGGTCAAAATGTTGGGGTCCTCCCTTTAAGGGGTGTAACCGACCTCCAACTCAAAATTTTCAAAAGGCACCCCCTATCTTGTGATACACCGTTCAAAAGAACGTTTAATTCTAAGACTTTGGGCGCAAACCGAAGGTCGATATCGTTTTTCGTTATCGATCTATCGAAAGTAAAAGTTCGATATGGACCTTTTTTCAGAAAATCATTACTCCACTTTGAGATACCGGAATTTATACAACTAGGGGTCTTAAATACTCCAAAAAGCAAGCCCTTAGAAATAAAAATGCGACAGTGACACAAAATTAGTCAAAATTAGGATTTAGAGCCCCCAAAAATTTTTAACGTTTAAGCCCTTCAGGGGGGGCTGTCTTAATAACTCTGTAAGGCGACCTCTATCGTGTGATGTATCGATCGGGAGGGAATTAACAGAGCATCTTGACGCAAAATACAGGTTCGTATCTTTTTTCACATTTGAGATATCGAATTTTGTAAATCGAACTTTGACATTCGATATCTCGAATAAGAAAAACGACATCGACCTGTAATTTGCGTCAAAAGGCTCAGTTTATAATGCCCTTCCGATCGATGTATCACCGGATAGGAGTCGCCTCACAGAGCTATTAAGATGCCCCCCTCCCGAGGGGCCTAAACGTTTAAAAAATGTAGGGGGCTCTAAATCCTAATTTTGACTAATTTTGTGTCAATGTTGTATTTTTTCTGAAAAGGGCTTGCTTATAAGAGTATTTTAGACCCATAGTTTTATAAATTCCGGTATTTAAAAGTGGAGTAATGATTTTTTGAAAATAGGTCCATATCGAACTTTGACTTTCGATGTATCGAAAACGGAAAACGATATAGACCTCCGGTTTGTGCCAAAAGTCTTAGAATTTGATGTTATTTTGAAGGATCTCTCTAGATAGGGGGTGCCAGGGTGCCATTTGAAAATTTTGAGTAGGTGGTCGGTTACACCCCTTAAAGGGGGGACCTTAAAATTTTGACCCTCTCAAGAGATAGTTTCTTTTAAGTCATAAACATCCCCCAAGTTTGGTTCTTTTATCAGCAGCCGTTCAAAAGTTATGGAGGGGTGCCGGGACTTTTGGCCCACCCTGTGTATGGCCCGAGGTCGCCAGGGAGCGGGAGCTCTTGCGAGATGTCATGCAAGTAAAACCAATGGTAGCGCCGAAAAGAGGTGCTAGTATATTAGAACTTATAATACGGAGCAGATATTCTGGAGCAATGATAAGAGTACCTCATTGTCTCTGAAACCACACTGTGCTGCGAATGAGAGAAACACAAAATTTAAGGTTGAGTTTGGTGTGTAAGAAGATAACTTACGGTTTGGTAGTATGGGGACTTTGAGTCCCCGTAGGAAATTGGGAGCTAACCTGTGTCTAATTGTGAGAGAGGAATGATGTCATAAAGGAAATAACGAAAGATTCTGGTTTCTGAACCCTTCACAAAAACTTAGACACCATGATTTTTGCAGGTCTGTGAAACGACATCACATACTCGAACACTTGTTTGAAAGCTCGTAAAGTTTATCAGCATGGTCGTAAGTATTAATTTTAAAAATTGAAGAATGAGAATTAGTGAGAAAGAATCTAGAAAGTTCACCATGACTTTTTATCCTAAAAGCACAATGACTAGATTATCGTAATCATGTTTCACAACCGCGTGGGTTATATTGTGTAGGATCTCAAATGAGTTAGAACGCAAGATTTTGGGTACACTCCGTAGATCTGCAACCTACTTTTCATCACTATTTTTCACTGACGCAAAAACCAGACTGTTATTTATTTACAATTTATGGATAAATAACAAAAATTAAAACAGGAAAACAGAAAGAAGATTAACGAAGGTAAGTACATCGGGTACCAAGGGTCATTTCTGAAGCGCCAAACAGTGTTCCGAAGGATGGTCCGTGTAGTCCGCCCCTCTAGCTTATGGGGCTCCATCTCCATCAAAACCTGAAAGCTGTCAAAGCGGTCAAAAAAATGAATTTCTGGGGGAGTATTGTAAGGTATATCCGACCTTTTTTCTCTTACGTACGACTACTTTTGTATTGGTGGGCTTGCGCTTTTAAATTTTTTCCACGAAGTTCTCAAAATCCTCCCTATCATCTTGGTCATAACTCCCTGTTGATAAGTCGCGCATGTATTGGGAGAGCATTTTATGCATCAAGTTCGCTTTGAACTGTAAGGCATTAGGCATTTTTTGTTTTGTTTGAACAAGACTAAATAGATTTTCCAGGCAGATCTGTGTGAATCGACCGGTTAAAACAAATTTGTACTTATGCACCTCTAAGAGGTACTCTTCCAAATCCAACATTGTCTGCGTGGCAATTAGCACTCCTTTCTGATAAGGCTTGGAAATATTTTTCTCTTCAATACTTATCCTACTAAATAAGTCCACGAATGATCAAAGAAAAGAAATCGCTTCATCATACGCTTGAGGATGAAATTTGCTCAGTGCAAAAACTTTTTTTCTGGAAGTCATTAATTTGAAGCATCCCTCCGTTTCACTAAGAAACCAAGCGGTGGTTAAATACTCTGGCTTCGTTTGCATGTCTGCCATAAGTTTGAGACCACTAGTAGCGTAATGTGGGGCATTTGACCCCCAAAAAATCGATGGGCATTAGACCCCCAACGAATTTTACCGTTGATCTAACCAATTGATAACCAACGAATTTCACCAATTGTTAATCTACGAATTTCACCGTTGATCTAACCAATCGATGGTGGTTACTAAACCAACCAGAACTAGGTGTAGGCGTAGTAACCACATAATTCCGATCCAAAAAAATATTCACCCTATTCCTATTGAAAATCATTCCAACGCTGCGTTCAATGGGGAAACAGGGGTAGGATACAAAAATTCATCCATTCCCATTAATCGAAATTGGTATTGTTTTTGAGCATAAGCCGCCCTTGCCTTGTTAGGACGTATACCCCTACTTATAGTAAATACCTCCTCTAATAATAATGGATGATTAGTATTAGAGGAGATTTTTATTGAGGGAATACTCCTAATCTTATTATATTAATTAAAGGGGTAGCGTAGCTTATATAAGTAATTTTTGAATAATATATACCACAGATATGATGGTGCTGAGTAATATTTTTATTTCACATATACTTCTATTTTAATTATTTGGAATAATAATTTCTGAATTTAAATGAGCACAAGTTCACTCTTAGAACAATCAAGACTTTAAGATTAGTTAAAGAAGGTTACAAGTCACTTTAGAAAAACTAAAGATAAAGGACTTTAAACATACAATTGAAGAAATAAATATATAATTAAGGTCTTAACTTAAATCACAATGAAAAGTCTTCAGAGCACTGGGGGTCAGTTTTTATCAACAATTTAAAAGGGAATAACAAAAGGAACTTTTTTTGCGATGATGATTTTACCGTTCATTCTCTGAGCCATCCCTTCATTTTTTTTTCATCCCCCAGCGCGCTGGCCAATTAAAACTTTTGACCATCGCGTCGGTGTCCGAAAGTAAGCGGTCGCCTTGACAACCCGAAATTAGACGGTTGGTATTGGGCCGCGGCATTTTTTATGGTATCTATGACTTGATGAGACCACCTCTCATCAAGTCACGGAAAAGTTGCTCCCTGACGTCACCCTGATACCGGCCATTTATATTTTTTTTACTTTGGGTATTAATCACGTATTAATGACGTCATGAGACCATTCTCCGACACTGTATCTGAGAATAGTCTCATGCCGTCACAGCCTCTCTTTCTCGCAACACTTCATTCTCCTGAGTTAAACTGTGGATTTTATCCCTGCAATCTCTGCACACCCCCCTCGCAAGTGATCCACCGGAATATTATCAATATTTTCTGATGATCTATAGAAAAGTTCACGCGTATCATTTTGTTCTTTCAAAATAGAGCTCGCTACTGACTTATCTTTCTCTTTCAAACTAAGCCACCTATATTCATTGATACCAATACGTGCAGTACATGGTGTACTTCATATGCTTTAACTTTCTGTGTGCGCGCTCTCTCTCAGGACCATTTATTATTCTTGTGAGCTTGAATTTATGATTCATTTTGCAAGCGCAAGAGTATACGCACAGTACATTCTCAGTTTGCTCAAATTTTTTCTCTTGTTTTTGATAGAGGAATTTTAGCTCCTCGCTTCTTCGTTTTTGACAGAGGTTTCGCTGAATGTTCATTTTTTTCAAAGAAGCAGGATTTTTTACGGATACCGGCTTTGAGTATATGACATAGAAAAGAATGTAAGCGTCTTTACTCCCTCTCGGCCAGCGACACTCAGAGATAACACTGTCTTGAGCAGACATGTACCTTTTTCCTGATTTTACAATAACAGTGTGGTTGCCTCCTTTAATTCTAGACTCGTGGTCAAACACAGCGGAATGAAACTTTTACGCGTTTCCGGCAACAAGTATGTTCTTCGTCGGGAGAGCATTCAGTTGAAGCTCCGTGTTTTTCAAATTGCGACCTTTCGAAGCTTTCTGTGTCTTCAACTGAATGATGAGGATATCGTTTGCCTTTTGCTCAATATTACGCTGGAAACACTTTCCACTGTGGCAACTTTGACACTTCGAATCTGCTATCAGAGTCCATGAGGATAGATTTTCCAACAATCAAGTTATATTTTTTTCGCCTTGAATGAGAGGTAGCTGTAACACGTAGCTTGTGATTTGGGTGCTAGTCTCAGCACTACAATTTTGGCATTTCCTCTCAAACAACACGGTGAACCCTATGTTTTCCTGTAAGATTTGGTTTCGATTTATCAACACATTTTAAAACAAAGTGGCATCTTGTTGCTCACTCTTAGCAAATTGAGAACCTGCTGCACAACGTACTTCCTTTGCTGGAAGGACCTTCCTTTTCAGAGAAAATTCATGGGCCATTGATTTCAAAGCAAATCTTAGGGGTTTATGGCTCAGCAGACATTGTAGACTTGCATTCGCATAGCAAGACAATTCGAGTTTATACTCGTCGTAACGTCTTGAGTTTTTCAACACCCTGTATAACTCACCTAAAAGTTGATGGTGCAATCAGTGAAAGGTTAGTGTCTCACAGCGTAGAACTACACTTCTCTCCAAGCTCTCTTCGTTTTCTATACTCTCTCCTCTCTCTCTCGAGTCAAGCCTAAGCCACTCGTCTCTCAGCATCTGCGTTTTGAGTTAAATCTTCAGTGAAAAGGTAAGATATACAATGTTAATAATTTCACTTTACTAGAAAAATGATAACCTACATTTACATTTTTTAATATAATTTAGTAGAAACAGTAAAAGATAAAAACATTTACATTTTTTAACATAATTTATTATAATGATAAGAAAAAAGACTATCGTTCGGAATATCATTAGGTTTTAATTTTGTTAACACTAGAGACATATCAGCTGCATCAAAGTACATACAATGATTATTTAAGTAAGAACACACACTGTTAAATAATGCTTCTATTTTCTTTTCACTGCTGGAACATTTCTCGACACAATGATCAAACGCTGGCATGATAGATTTAAAGTATTCCCAAAGGCCTTCCTGGATGATAAACTGTCTTGGATAGTGTAATGGCGGTGGTGAAGTTTCCGATTTGATGATTGATTTTTTGTCGTACATTGTTTTGAACTGCAATGATCTGAGGAGGAGTCCAGCGGTTTGGTTGACCGATCGGAACCGTGTTGAAAATAGTGGTCGATTTCACACTGGCTTAGGCAAAGTACAGTCCACATTCTTTTGGTATAAGTTCGAGACCATTTTGCGGAGCACTGTGTCTATGAAACTTGATGCAGGTCGCAAAATCATCGTTAATATTATGACCGACGACGATTTGTTTAGAACCGTCGGGAGATAAAAAGTAACACGTATTCTTCAGAGTCGACACGAGTAATGCACCTTGGCATTTGATCTTGATTGGTTCCAAAGGTGGCTCGAAACCGTTGGAGAGACCGTATCTATTTATATGAGTATCCATATATGTCCTCATACAGGCTGAAGCTATAGTTATGCATTCCTTGAATGGATCGACAGTTGTTTCAGACAGAAATATAGTTCTAAATTTCAAACAGGCCTTCATAGGACTTTTACATACATTTTACAATAATGGAGAATTTCTGTTTGAAAATTAAAAATATAATTCTGCCTTACTTTTTCTGCGTGCCATTCAAGGAATTCAGTTTTTCCTTTTGCGCTCAAATCATCCGGGCTGTAGAACGATGGAGAGGGCATGGGGCCTTCATAATTTTGATTCTCGGGTCTACCATAACCCATAACCGTTACACCGTTACCATAACCCTCGGGTCATAGGCTCGGGCGGAAAAGTAACGGTGTTCGGGCGGAATCTCCAGAAGATGTTTGAACATAGCGAGCGCCGACATCGCGCACATGCGATAGCACGCTATATATATGGCCCTCTGGACGACGACCTGATTGGTCGGCATCCAGAGGTACCCGCTGTTCATATAGACATCGCACTCGAAAGTGCGCGAAACCGGCGCTACAGCGTTGTCCCAGATGAGTTTTAATATCCGCTCCGCCTTTGATAAATTTTTCGTTTCGTATTCTTGGCGTCGGCTTTCTCCGACACGCACTTCAGGATCTCGCGACAGATATTCTCCAACATTTGGTGGTGCTGAGGGTCCTCTATTGGGGCAGTGAGACGCCAGGTGGCATAACGCCACCAGTCCTCCTTCTTCTGCCCCAAAACCAATTCCTGGGGGTACAGCTCGATCTTCGCGACGTGTTGTCCAGAAAGTTCCTCCGAGGAGGAGGAGAACAACACGCCGCCCTTCTTTACACAAATACTTGACGAGATTTTGGACGTGCCGTAGGAATCGGTCATCTCCCCCCCCCCCCCCCCCCCCCCCGCTGCGGAGAATGCGGCGAGAAACCCATTTTCCGTAGGTTCTCCGGAGGGAGGCGATGAGGGAACAGTGGCTGGTGGCATGGCGCCACCTGCATGCGTGGAGGACGTGGAGGTGTTGATTGTGCTGTGTGACGATAAAATCGGTGGTTCGAAGTTTGAATTGAGGGATAAAAATATCTGAGCGAAGCGGGTCGGTGGTTCCCAGTTGGAAAACGTCATGGACGAGAGTGTTGTGGAGAGCGAGAGCAACAATCGATTGAGTGAAGGAACAGAGGCGGGGGTGTCCGGCGACTCCCCCCCAGCCGTCGCGGCTGTCAGAGCGTTGATCAGGTGTTAGGACGTACACCCCTACTTATAGTAAATACCTCCTCTAATAATAATGGATGATTAGTATTAGAGGAGATTTTTATTGAGGGAATACTCCTAATCTTATTATATTAATTAAAGGGGTAGCGTAGCTTATATAAGTAATTTTTGAATAATATATACCACAGTTATGATGGTGCTGAGTAATATTTTTATTTCACATATACTTCTATTTTAATTATTTGGAATAATAATTTCTGAATTTAAATGAGCACAAGTTCACTCTTAGAACAATCAATACTTAAAGATTAGTTAATGAAGGTTACAAGTCACTTTAGAAAAACTATAGATAAAGGAATTTAAACATACAATTGAAGAAATAAATATATAATTAGGGTCTTAACTTAAATCACAATGAAAAGTCTTCAGAGCACTGGGGGTCAGTTTTTATCAACAATTTAAAAGGGAATAACAAAAGGAACTTTTTTTGCGATGATGATTTTACCGTTCATTCTCTGAGCCATCCCTTCATTTTTTTTTCATCCCCCAGCGCGCTGGCCAATTAAAACTTTTGACCATCGCGTCGGTGTCCGAAAGTAAGCGGTCGCCTTGACAACCCGAAATTAGACGGTTGGTATTGGGCCGCGGCATTTTTTATGGTATCTATGACTTGATGAGACCACCTCTCATCAAGTCACGGAAAAGTTGCTCCCTGACGTCACCCTGATACCGGCCATTTATATTTTTTTTACTTTGGGTATTAATCACGTATTAATGACGTCATGAGACCATTCTCCGACACTGTATCTGAGAATAGTCTCATGCCGTCACACAGGGACAGCCGCAAAGGGGCAAAACTCATCGCTTCCGCACCTTCGGGGTCCCAAGACGGAAGATAGATAGTCATTAATTTGTCCAGAATCACTCCGAGGGGCGCTAGGCCCCTGCCCGTCAACTGAACCGCTTGAATGATTAGCCGTATCAAAGGTATGGAAGAAATCGGGTATTCTGACGTTATTTTTTCCCTTTTTGGACTCGCCTGGCTTAATTTTGGGCATTTTGAAGAAGACGGACCGCACAATTCTTCTTCGACGCACACAGAATCACTCGAGTCAGAAGACACAGACGGTTATGGGTCGGGTCGGACCCTTGCCTAAATCCCCACCGATACTCATCATTTTCGGTAGCTTAGCGAGGGACGAAGAGAGAAAATTCAGGCTGTCAATGAAGTGTACATTTCCGTATTTTAGAGACATAATTTTGGTACCGTTATTTAAAACTGTAGAAACCCACCCCCTGGTCTCTATCATTTGTTTAATGATACACAAAAAATCATAACGAGCGCCGTTATGTGCCATACAGATTATTTCCTCAAAACGTTTCACTGGTGTTTTTAGGTGTCCCAAGAAATCATTTACCCATTCAATGCCATCAAAAATTTTCTCTCTCGTTCCGCAAGCTTCACAATAAATATCCATAATGTTTTCAAAATCGTTGATACATTTGTCGCAACACTGCCTCGCTACGTCAAAACAGACGAACTGGATTTTTTTTTCTTTTTTTGTTTTTTTCTTACTCCCGTTACCACGTACAGAAACTCCATTTTCTGCTCTTTCGACTTCTTCTTCTTCCCCACCCCTCTCATCATCCTGTTCGTTTTTATGGTTATTTTTTGAATTTTTTTTTTTTAAATTTTTGTTTACTATCTTTAATAGGTTGAACATAACACATTGTAGAGTTACGGGTTTTCTGGGCAAGCATCGAGCTTACCCAGAGACAAGCTCGGTGCTGGCCCGGAACGGAAAGAAAGGAAAGATTAAAGGATAATTCGAGACATGTTTAAGGAAATTACTAGTGGCCGGAGCCACCCACAACGCACTCCATTACATGTTGAAAGGAAGACAAAAGCTCACCCCGGGGGGGGGGTGAGTTTTTGGAAGAATACTCTCATTATTTTTGAGAAAAGAATAAGACACGCTTCTCTTCGTTTCAGAACTTAGACGTGAAGTGTCGGTATGACTTCCTTGCCGCTAGGTGGCAGCTCCGACTCTTCTCGGTTATTCAGAGCTGCTAACCTCGGCAAAGTTTGAATTTTGTGGCGGGTTCAGGGTTGCCGATGTTATAACGTTACAACATGTGATTACGGTGGCGGAATTTACGATATGAAAAACAGAACATTTCACCACACTTGTGAGGGTTATTTTTGTTGCGTTTTACGACACTGTATACCTTTTCACAGTCCTTGCATTTCATTACAGCTTGGCAAAGAGTAAGATTTCTTGTATATATTTCCAAGTGCTTGGAGGAACATTCTGGTCCGTAAAACCAACGGTTACAGGTTTTGCAATTAATTATGGGTGATTTTCTATCACATGCGAGGCATGCACTCTGGCATCTGTGGTTGGATACATCGCTGTAGCCAACCTTGCAGCTGCGACAGAAGTACGATGACCCCGAGAGACCTTTCAAGTTAATAATAGGCACACAGAGATTATCTTCAATTAATAAATCTAAAGATGTACGATGATGAGCATCGGTGGATTTGGGACCCTCAATGATTGTCGCCCGCGTAAATCTATCGCTCCACGTGGTTAACGTGTAGGCAGAAAAATAATCCTGAAATTGGCGAATCTCTTCGATGCCGCCCCCATTCGTCAAATCGACCGCTGCAGCCTCGTAAAGGGCGAGAGCCTGCTCGGTCTGATAAGGTCTATCTCCGCGTCTGATTTGTCGATAGTGGGTGGCATCTCTAATTTTTTTAAATTGGCCATACCTTCGACCTGTAAGTAATTTCTATGGCAGCAAGCGTTTTTGATTTTAAATAAGAAAAGAAGGGCGCCTTGAAGAAATGGTCTTGTCTACTGGCATCCATATTCTTTTTTTTTTAATGTGAAAGTACCTCATGTGACACCACCTCAGATACCCAGCCAATTATAAAGGCATCATACATAGACTTCATCAAAAGTATCATTCTTCGTATGAGGGCCCCAAAAAAAGAGGAGAATCAGTGACAGTACTACGTACCGGAGTTTGGGTCATACCACCCCCCCCCCCCCCCCCTCAGGCAAATTTCTCGGTCCGCCTCCTGTGTAGACACATACATGTAAGCATTACATAGTTTACAAACTCATACCGATTCTCGAAGCAGCACATCTGACCTGCGTAGGTACCTACCCACTGCCTCTGACTGACCAAATGGCTCAACATGGGCCACTCAATTGTGATCATTATAAAGGCTACGTACGCTATGTATGAAGCTGAATAATTATTGTGACTCCGATTTCCTGTCGCATTGGTTCCAATTCCCCCCCCCCCCCCCCCCCCCCCATCGATTTCTGCGTCACGGAATGATCCATATCTGTACGCAATTCTTTAAATCGCTTTTTCTGCAGAGGAACTTGTCCTCCGCAAGGATATATTCTGAAATGTCTGCATTCTCTCTAACCATATCAGCCCAAGAAATCAGTGTATATACCTACCCGCATTTTAGTGAGATGAAGAGCATCCAAAATGCACCTACGTTGGCCTTCACAATTCATAAAGAATTAGTATTTATAAGTCTTTTAATAACTACTTACCTTCTTCCATCCTTTCATGTCTTTCAAAACTGGGCCCTGCTCATTTAAGTTAGTGGTCAACTTCTGCCACATTTCCTCCCCGAGCCCTCTTCCTCGGGGCCCGGGAGCAACACCACTTTTAGCGAAAATTGGGTGTTTGACCATAAAATCCAGCAACAACTTGCGCTGCCCCTCGCTTGATTTGTATGCAGCCATAGTCAAGATAATAAAGAAAAAATCACGAAAGCCACGAAAGTAAAAATCAGAAAAGTGAAACTCGAGAAGGTGAACGTTTGCCAACGACGCTGTAGATCTCGATTTGAGCTATGGGAAGCGGAAACGAAAACAGTCGAGAAATCGAAACCGCGCCGACTATTTGAAATGTAGAGGTAACCCTCACCTTTCCTGCGCACTTCCAGCTGCGCCGTCACTCACGCTGTGGTAGGCTATCATCTTATTTCTTCTTCTTCAACTCGATAACGATAACGATAACGAAAACAAAAACGATATCGATCCTCCGTGATCACCCCCCAGCGCTCGGGCCGAACAAAGAGTATCGTTATTTTGGATAGAAACGACAGATGCCTTTGTCCTGCAGAAAACGTCAAAAGGCATAGTTTTTTTTAACACCCCGCTGAATTCGGTTACTACCGTATCCAACGGGCATTTTAAGGATAGTAAATTTTACCCTAAGCCTGTCCGCCAAGAGAAAGTCCTCGTTGGAATTGAGGACTTTTTCGAGGCGGGTGAAAATTGTCTCTGCGCTTAGTTGATCACCGCTACGCGACGCGGCGAAATGAAAAGGGGGCGCTCCGGTCTGCTGAGGCTGGTCAGTTCGAGTTGAACTCGATCAGCCGGCGATGCACCTGTCCGCTCCATAGTGAACGTGATCAAGTCATTAAAGACTGATCTAATCCACTCGAACTGTGCCTCAGCATTCGGTGGCACCCCAATTAATATTTCTAATTCTTGCTGTACAGCACCAATATTAGGGTAATGCTGTACGCTATCACTAATAACCTCAAAAACACAGTTGGGATTGCTGGTGTTGGCGGGATTATTTAAATTTTCATTAATATTACTATTATCAGTTTCGTTATTTAAACCATTACCGGTTTGGATGATGCAACCAATGGCGGCGGAGGTACCGGTGGCGGCGGCGGTTCCGGCCAACTCGTCAATATAGATTAAACAGTCTGATGCATCAAACGTACGCTCGTACCAAGGGACGGTTTCTGGTTCGGCTGCAATTTCATCAAACTGTCTCAACCAACCTGATGCGTCAAATGAAAAATCCGGTCCAATATCATCAAATATTTCCTGTAATCAAAACAACACAAACTTAGTGAAAATTTTCGAAATAATGGGTCTTGGTGCTTACGTTGTTTACAAGTGTTAGATTGGCCAACTGCGTATCTGAGATGCAATCGTCCCGCCACCAAAAATCCCGCTCGATTTCGAAAATCAGCCGCCTCACCTCGCGCTCGACGTAGCAACGTTCGACAGGTTCCTGAAACAGAAAGAAAGAAAAGAATCGTTAGATTTACAAAATAAATGAAACACTGTTTAAACTTGGTTTTCGATCAACTCTGGTGATCAGAAGTTTTCGTTTTAATTCTGCATTTCTTTGTACAGTTTTTGGGAGCAATTTTAGAATCAATTAAAACAGCCTAAATTTCTATGAGTAAGTTTGCTAATTAAGTCCGTCATTTCTTTAGCAAGAGTTCTGTTCTACTCCGAAGAAACGCTAGACTGCGCGACTTGGAGATTTCATGAATTAAAAAAAAATAAAAACTCAGGAAGTCGATCGTCCAAACCAACAGATAGGGCGAAGAGTCATGGTAAATAGATGATTTGGAAACTTGGAGTGTGTGAGTGAGATTATACATGAGACATGTCGATGACTAGGAGTGTGTGAGTAAGATCAAGAATTTAGCAGCAAGCTGGCCGAACCGATCGCCCGAGTCCACTGTTATCCCCTCGTGCATATGTGTGAGTGATCTCGCAGTCCGTCGCTCAGTAGTCACCCGAAAAAAAAAGTCATCCGCGACAATCTTCTTGTCGTCGATAGTACACGGTCACACAGAGTTGCCATTCAGTGCATGTTTAAAGTCATTTTCTCACTCGCTGTAGACACTACAGTTCAGTTCATGCTTTTCATACACTCATACAATACTCGCAACTGTAATCTTTTCTCAACCAATCCAATCACTGTAGTTCTGTAATCACGAAAATAAATATACGCGAGTTATAGACTCATAGGATTCCACCCATTGAGAAAAGATTAAAGCTTCGAGTCTACTGTTGAGGTATGAGAAGTCTCACCAATTTTTTTGGGAAAATATTGAAAGTAGCACCACCCTTTTGGGCACACTTTCAGATTGCGATTGCAAAATGCTTTAAGGAGGGAAAATTTCGGAGGGGTACCCTTAAGACACGACGCGAGCCGGACTTCTTTTTGGGGTTCACGTTCGCGTTTCTCATCACAAGCCGTTTACCTACATACCACCATCAACAAAAGAGTAGATTTCAATAGTCCGTTCACTTCACGATTTAAAAAAGAAAAAACTGTAATCTTTTCTCAAGCGGTGCAATCGATGTTTCTTTTAAAGAAAACGCAAGGTTTAGAATCGCCGAGGATTCCACCGATTGAGATAAAAAAGATTACAGTTTAGTTGGAGCGTTGAGTGCGTGACTGCAATGGACCAATGTACGAAATTATAAGAAAGCTGAAAGTAGAAATCGTGCTGTATTATTTAGATAATAGTTTTTTATTTGTTCAATTAAGACAATTAAAAATTAACTAATATTACCGTACAGATGTTTACTATTGTTTTGTTCATATTTGACCTTTTAAAATATTTCTGTGCGAAGAGCACTAGAGGTGGGACACGCTTCAGATAACACTCCGCACAGTGGACGTAGTTCAGGAGTGATAGGTGCCCACGCTCGTTGGTGTTCGTCGCGGCGCTGCGTACGAGGTATTTGATGCCGCTGGAGAAGCTAACATTTCCGTCGAGTATTTTCCGAAAATCGGTCGTAGAGAGGGGAAAGCAGGTACCCGTCGCTTGTACTCTGTCCAGTATGTACGTGCAGAGACACTCTTTGGAGTAGATCTTGGCGGAGTTCTTCAGCCTGATGAAGATAGGTATGCAATCGAGGTCGAAGATCTCCATCATATCGGCGACGCTGCAAGAAAGAAAAACCAGGTTGTACTTGACACCCGTAAAGGTGTATTTTTCGTACACCTGGTTTATCTTTCCTTCCATGTCGCCGCTGTACCCATCGTCGTCTACGTCTTCCGCCTTTAGCCCCTCTCTGAACAGTCTGACCCACCTGCGCTGAACTAGAAGCTCGGCCTGCGGTTTGGACACTCTCTTGTAAAAAACGAATATATCAATATCGCCGAACTCTTCGAACCGATTCACGAGCCACGCTGCGCAACCGCCAGCCAGGTAAGCCCTATTAAGACACGAGATAGCGGCCATGTCGGTTGCGATGTAACGCAAATCGCCCTGGATTTTGGAAAGTCTATTCCGGAATCGGTGATGTTTATTGAATTTAACCTCGCACCGGTATTTCTGAATGTAATCCACCGATTTCGCGTATTGTGAGCAGACAACTTACTCACGTTGGAAGACACACTATTCCCACTCCTCGTTACACCAGAGGTGGTTCGTCATCGCAATCTCAGCTGACGAGACGGGAGTCGGATTCCATGGTAGAAGAATTTCTGCGATCGTTGGGACCTCTGGGAGCTCTGATGATGATGATGCTGAAGGGGGCTCTGGTGCGGACGGAAGCGAAGTTGCGTGCGATGCTTGTGGTTGTGGAGAGGACACCCGTAAGACACCCTTTACAACGCGCGTGGGTTTTCGTGGCAGTTCCACCATTTTTCTTTCTTGCCTTTCGAGAAAGGTAAGAGAGACTGTGGGAGAGGGTGACTGTGAGGTGTTTTCAACACTTCCACTTTTCGCAACTGTAGCATCTACCTCATCATCATCACTGTCTTAGGTTTCGGGAGCATCCCTGTAGGGGGAGCGTGCCCTTTATTTGTATCTACTGATCTCTTTTCGACTTCATTTTGTACTAGTATTTTTGGGTGTTCACAGTGGATAAAGTGGCAGTCCGAGTCGTGGCAATCCGGTGCAAGTTCCCTTTCCGTGTAGGCGGGCAGGGGCAAGTTCGGAAAGCCACACTCGAACTCCCACTTTCTCTGGGCGTTTTCCCTCAGCCTGCGCCTTTCTCTTCGGGATTTCCGGTTTCCCGAAGAAAAAAAAAATGGGGGGAGGAAATCAAAAGGGGGGCATATTTACATACAATTTTGACCTTCAAACTTCTTGGCCGAGGACGTAGCGAAGTTTATGGCAGAAAGTTTCAATTGTTACAAGTTAAAGCATTGTTAAATCCACCAAGATCGGTTCGTTGTCCGCTGCCGGGACTCGTATCTCGTTTTCGGGCCGTATTGGAGGGCCGCCTGGAACGACTTCGGTTGGAAGCCGATATTCTTCATCTCGGTAATATCTGACATGATAAACGTTGGCGTGCCCTTTATTTGTATCTACTGATCTCTTTTCGACTTCATTTTGTACTAGTATTTTTGGGTGTTCACAGTGGATAAAGTGGCAGTCCGAGTGGTGGCAATCCGGTGCAAGTTCCCTTTCCGTGTAGGCGGGCAGGGGCAAGTTCGAAAAGCCACACTCGAACTCCCACTTTCTCTGGGCGTTTTCCCTCAGCCTGCGCCTTTCTCTTCGGGATTTCCGGTTTCCCGAAGAAAAAAAAATGGGGGGGGGAAATCAAAAGGGGGGCATATTTACATACAATTTTGACCTTCAAACTTCTTGGCCGAGGACGTAGCGAAGTTTATGGCAGAAAGTTTCAATTGTTACAAGTTAAAGCATTGTTAAATCCACCAAGATCGGTTCGTTGTCCGCTGCCGGGACTCGTATCTCGTTTTCGGGCCGTATTGGAGGGCCGCCTGGAACGACTTCGGTTGGAAGCCGATATTCTTCATCTCGGTAATATCTGACATGATAAACGTTGGCGTGCCCTTTATTTTTATCTACTGATCTCTTTTCGACTTCATTTTGTACTAGTATTTTTGGGTGTTCACAGTGGATAAAGTGGCAGTCCGAGTCGTGGCAATCCGGTGCAAGTTCCCTTTCCGTGTAGGCGGGCAGGGGCAAGTTCGGAAAGCCACACTCGAACTCCCACTTTCTCTGGGCGTTTTCCCTCAGCCTGCGCCTTTCTCTTCGGGATTTCCGGTTTCCCGAAGAAAAAAAAATGGGGGGAGGAAATCAAAAGGGGGGCATATTTACATACAATTTTGACCTTCAAACTTCTTGGCCGAGGACGTAGCGAAGTATATGGCAGAAAGTTTCAATTGTTACAAGTTAAAGCATTGTTAAATCCACCAAGATCGGTTCGTTGTCCGCTGCCGGGACTCGTATCTCGTTTTCGGGCCGTATTGGAGGGCCGCCTGGAACGACTTCGGTTGGAAGCCGATATTCTTCATCTCGGTAATATCTGACATGATAAACGTTGGCGTGCCCTTTATTTGTATCTACTGATCTCTTTTCGACTTCATTTTGTACTAGTATTTTTGGGTGTTCACAATGGATAAAGTGGCAGTCCGAGTGGTGGCAATCCGGTGCAAGTTCCCTTTCCGTGTAGGCGGGCAGGGGCAAGTTCGGAAAGCCACACTCGAACTCCCACTTTCTCTGGGCGTTTTCCCTCAGCCTGCGCCTTTCTCTTCGGGATTTCCGGTTTCCCGAAGAAAAAAAAATGGGGGAGGAAATCAAAAGGGGGGCATATTTACATACAATTTTGACCTTCAAACTTCTTGGCCGAGGACGTAGCGAAGTTTATGGCAGAAAGTTTCAATTGTTACAAGTTAAAGCATTGTTAAATCCACCAAGATCGGTTCGTTGTCCGCTGCCGGGACTCGTATCTCGTTTTCGGGCCGTATTGGAGGGCCGCCTGGAACGACTTCGGTTGGAAGCCGATATTCTTCATCTCGGTAATATCTGACATGATAAACGTTGGCGTGCCCTTTATTTGTATCTACTGATCTCTTTTCGACTTCATTTTGTACTAGTATTTTTGGGTGTTCACAGTGGATAAAGTGGCAGTCCGAGTGGTGGCAATCCGGTGCAAGTTCCCTTTCCGTGTAGGCGGGCAGGGGCAAGTTCGGAAAGCCACACTCGAACTCCCACTTTCTCTGGGCGTTTTCCCTCAGCCTGCGCCTTTCTCTTCGGGATTTCCGGTTTCCCGAAGAAAAAAAAATGGGGGGAGGAAATCAAAAGGGGGGCATATTTACATACAATTTTGACCTTCAAACTTCTTGGCCGAGGACGTAGCGAAGTTTATGGCAGAAAGTTTCAATTGTTACAAGTTAAAGCATTGTTAAATCCACCAAGATCGGTTCGTTGTCCGCTGCCGGGACTCGTATCTCGTTTTCGGGCCGTATTGGAGGGCCGCCTGGAACGACTTCGGTTGGAAGCCGATATTCTTCATCTCGGTAATATCTGACATGATAAACGTTGGCGTGCCCTTTATTTGTATCTACTGATCTCTTTTCGACTTCATTTTGTACTAGTATTTTTGGGTGTTCACAGTGGATAAAGTGGCAGTCCGAGTCGTGGCAATCCGGTGCAAGTTCCCTTTCCGTGTAGGCGGGCAGGGGCAAGTTCGGAAAGCCACACTCGAACTCCCACTTTCTCTGGGCGTTTTCCCTCAGCCTGCGCCTTTCTCTTCGGGATTTCCGGTTTCCCGAAGAAAAAAAAATGGGGGAGGAAATCAAAAGGGGGGCATATTTACATACAATTTTGACCTTCAAACTTCTTGGCCGAGGACGTAGCGAAGTATATGGCAGAAAGTTTCAATTGTTACAAGTTAAAGCATTGTTAAATCCACCAAGATCGGTTCGTTGTCCGCTGCCGGGACTCGTATCTCGTTTTCGGGCCGTATTGGAGGGCCGCCTGGAACGACTTCGGTTGGAAGCCGATATTCTTCATCTCGGTAATATCTGACATGATAAACGTTGGCGTGCCCTTTATTTGTATCTACTGATCTCTTTTCGACTTCATTTTGTACTAGTATTTTTGGGTGTTCACAGTGGATAAAGTGGCAGTCCGAGTCGTGGCAATCCGGTGCAAGTTCCCTTTCCGTGTAGGCGGGCAGGGGCAAGTTCGGAAAGCCACACTCGAACTCCCACTTTCTCTGGGCGTTTTCCCTCAGCCTGCGCCTTTCTCTTCGGGATTTCCGGTTTCCCGAAGAAAAAAAAAATGGGGGGAGGAAATCAAAAGGGGGGCATATTTACATACAATTTTGACCTTCAAACTTCTTGGCCGAGGACGTAGCGAAGTATATGGCAGAAAGTTTCAATTGTTACAAGTTAAAGCATTGTTAAATCCACCAAGATCGGTTCGTTGTCCGCTGCCGGGACTCGTATCTCGTTTTCGGGCCGTATTGGAGGGCCGCCTGGAACGACTTCGGTTGGAAGCCGATATTCTTCATCTCGGTAATATCTGACATGATAAACGTTGGCGTGCCCTTTATTTGTATCTACTGATCTCTTTTCGACTTCATTTTGTACTAGTATTTTTGGGTGTTCACAGTGGATAAAGTGGCAGTCCGGGTGGCCCCGGGGTTTTTTTTTTGGGGGGGGGGGGGGGAACCCCCCCCCTTGGGGTTTTTTCCCCCCCCTTTCCCCCCGGGGGGGGAAAAAAAAAGGGGGGGGGAAAAAAAGGGGGGTTTTTAAAAAAAAAACCCCTTTTGGGAGGGGGAATTTTGGAAAAAATTTTTTTTTTTTAAAAAAAAAAAACCAAAATTTTTTTCCGCGGGGTTTTTTTTGGGGTTTGGGGGCCCCAAAACCCGGGGGGTTTCTTTTTTAAAAATAAAAGGGGGCCCTTTTTTTTTACTGATCTCTTTTCGACTTCATTTTGTACTAGTTTTTTGGGGGTTCACAGTGGATAAAGTGGGGGGGGGGGGGGGGGGGGGGGGGGGGTTTTTTTTTTTTTTTTTTTTTTTTTTTTCCCCAAGAAAAAAAAATGGGGGGGGGAAATCAAAAGGGGGGCATATTTACATACAATTTTGACCTTCAAACTTCTTGGCCGAGGACGTAGCGAAGTTTATGGCAGAAAGTTTCAATTGTTACAAGTTAAAGCATTGTTAAATCCACCAAGATCGGTTCGTTGTCCGCTGCCGGGACTCGTATCTCGTTTTCGGGCCGTATTGGAGGGCCGCCTGGAACGACTTCGGTTGGAAGCCGATATTCTTCATCTCGGTAATATCTGACATGATAAACGTTGGCGTGCCCTTTATTTGTATCTACTGATCTCTTTTCGACTTCATTTTGTACTAGTATTTTTTGGGGGTTCACAGTGGATAAAGTGGCAGTCCGAGTCGTGGCAATCCGGTGCAAGTTCCCTTTTCCCTGTAGGCGGGCAGGGGCAAGTTCGGAAAGCCACACTCGAACTCCCACTTTCTCTGGGCGTTTTCCCTCAGCCTGCGCCTTTCTCTTCGGGATTTCCGGTTTCCCGAAGAAAAAAAAAATGGGGGGAGGAAATCAAAAGGGGGGCATATTTACATACAATTTGACCTTCAAACTTCTTGGCCGAGGACGTAGCGAAGTTTATGGCAGAAAGTTTCAATTTTTACAAGTTAAAGCATTGTTAAATCCACCAAGATCGGTTCGTTGTCCGCTGCCGGGACCGTATCTCGTTTTCGGGCCGTATTGGAGGGCCGCCTGGAACGACTTCGGTTGGAAGCCGATATTCTTCTCTCGGGAATATCTGACATGATAAACGTTGGCGTGCCCTTTATTTGTATCTACTGATCTCTTTTCGACTTCATTTTGTACTAGTATTTTTTGGGGGTTCACAGTGGATAAAATGGCAGTCCGAGTGGTGGCAATCCCGGGGCAAGTTCCCTTTCCGTGTAGGCGGGCAGGGGGAAGTTCGGAAAGCCACACTCGAACTCCCACTTTCTCTGGGCGTTTTCCCTCAGCCTGCGCCTTTCTCTTCGGGATTTCCGGTTTCCCGAAGAAAAAAAAAAGGGGGGGGGAAATCAAAAGGGGGGGATATTTACATACAATTTTGACCTTCAAACTTCTTGGCCGAGGACGTAGCGAAGTTTATGGCAGAAAGTTTCAATTTTTACAAGTTAAAGCATTGTTAAATCCACCAAGATCGGTTCGTTGTCCGCTGCCGGGACTCGTATCTCGTTTTCGGGCCGTATTGGAGGGCCGCCTGGAACGACTTCGGTTGGAAGCCGATATTCTTCATCTCGGTAATATCTGACATGATAAACGTTGGCGTGCCCTTATTTGTATCTACTGATCTCTTTTCGACTTCATTTTGTACTAGTATTTTTGGGTGTTCACAGTGGATAAAGTGGCAGTCCGAGTGTGGCAATCCGGTGCAAGTTCCCTTTCCGTGTAGGCGGGCAGGGGCAAGTTCGGAAAGCCACACTCGAACTCCACTTTCTCTGGGCGTTTTCCTCAGCTGCGCCTTTCTCTCGGGATTCCGGTTTCCCGAAGAAAAAAAAAATAGGGGGAGGAAATCAAAAGGGGGGCATATTTACATACAATTTTGACCTTCAAACTTCTTGGCCGAGGACGTAGCGAAGTATATGGCAGAAAGTTTCAATTGTTACAAGTTAAAGCATTGTTAAATCCACCAAGATCGGTTCGTTGTCCGCTGCCGGGACTCGTATCTCGTTTTCGGGCCGTATTGGAGGGCCGCCTGGAACGACTTCGGTTGGAAGCCGATATTCTTCATCTCGGTAATATCTGACATGATAAACGTTGGCGTGCCCTTTATTTGTATCTACTGATCTCTTTTCGACTTCATTTTGTACTAGTATTTTTGGGTGTTCACAGTGGATAAAGTGGCAGTCCGAGTCGTGGCAATCCGGTGCAAGTTCCCTTTCCGTGTAGGCGGGCAGGGGCAAGTTCGGAAAGCCACACTCGAACTCCCACTTTCTCTGGGCGTTTTCCCTCAGCCTGCGCCTTTTTCTTCGGGATTTCCGGTTTCCCGAAGAAAAAAAAATGGGGGGAGGAAATCAAAAGGGGGGCATATTTACATACAATTTTGACCTTCAAACTTCTTGGCCGAGGACGTAGCGAAGTTTATGGCAGAAAGTTTCAATTGTTACAAGTTAAAGCATTGTTAAATCCACCAAGATCGGTTCGTTGTCCGCTGCCGGGACTCGTATCTCGTTTTCGGGCCGTATTGGAGGGCCGCCTGGAACGACTTCGGTTGGAAGCCGATATTCTTCATCTCGGTAATATCTGACATGATAAACGTTGGCGTGCCCTTTATTTGTATCTACTGATCTCTTTTTGACTTCATTTTGTACTAGTATTTTTGGGTGTTCACAGTGGATAAAGTGGCAGTCCGAGTGTGGCAATCCGGTGCAAGTTCCCTTTCCGTGTAGGCGGGCAGGGGCAAGTTCGGAAAGCCCCACTCGAACTCCCCCTTTCTCTGGGCGTTTTCCCCCAGCCTGCGCCTTTCTCTTCGGGATTTCCCGGGTTTTCCCCAAGAAAAAAAAATGGGGGGAGGAAATCAAAAGGGGGGCATATTTACATACAATTTTGACCTTCAAACTTCTTGGCCGAGGACGTAGCGAAGTTTATGGCAGAAAGTTTCAATTGTTACAAGTTAAAGCATTGTTAAATCCACCAAGATCGGTTCGTTGTCCGCTGCCGGGACTCGTATCTCGTTTTCGGGCCGTTTGGGGGGCCGCCCGGAACGACTTCGGTTGGAAGCCGATATTCTTCATCTCGGTAATATCTGACATGATAAACGTTGGCGTGCCCTTATTTGTATCTACTGATCTCTTTTCGACTTCATTTTGTACTAGTATTTTTTGGGGGTTCACAGTGGATAAAGTGGCAGTCCCAGTGTGGCAATCCGGTGCAAGTTCCCTTTCCGTGTAGGCGGGCAGGGGCAAGTTCGGAAAGCCACACTCGAACTCCCACTTTTTCTGGGCGTTTTCCCCCAGCCTGCGCCTTTTTCTTCGGGATTTCCGGTTTCCCGAAGAAAAAAAAAAAGGGGGGAGGAAATCAAAAGGGGGGGATATTTACATACAATTTTTACCTTCAAACTTCTTGGCCGAGGACGTAGCGAAGTTTATGGCAGAAAGTTTCAATTGTTACAAGTTAAAGCATTGTTAAATCCACCAAGATCGGTTCGTTGTCCGCTGCCGGGACTCGTATCTCGTTTTCGGGCCGTATTGGAGGGCCGCCTGGAACGACTTCGGTTGGAAGCCGATATTCTTCATCTCGGTAATATCTGACATGATAAACGTTGGCGTGCCCTTTATTTGTATCTACTGATCTCTTTTCGACTTCATTTTGTACTAGTATTTTTGGGTGTTCACAGTGGATAAAGTGGCAGTCCGAGTCGTGGCAATCCGGTGCAAGTTCCCCTTTTCCCTGTAGGCGGGCAGGGGCAAGTTCGGAAAGCCACACTCGAACTCCCACTTTCTCTGGGCGTTTTTCCCCCAGCCTGCGCCTTTCTCTTCGGGATTTCCCGGGTTTTCCCCAAGAAAAAAAAAAAAAGGGGGGGGGAAATCAAAAGGGGGGCATATTTACATACAATTTTGACCTTCAAACTTCTTGGCCGAGGACGTAGCGAAGTATATGGCAGAAAGTTTCAATTGTTACAAGTTAAAGCATTGTTAAATCCACCAAGATCGGTTCGTTGTCCGCTGCCGGGACTCGTATCTCGTTTTCGGGCCGTATTGGAGGGCCGCCTGGAACGACTTCGGTTGGAAGCCGATATTCTTCATCTCGGTAATATCTGACATGATAAACGTTGGCGTGCCCTTTTTTTGTATCTACTGATCTCTTTTCGACTTCATTTTGTACTAGTATTTTTGGGTGTTCACAGTGGATAAAGTGGCAGTCCGAGTGGTGGCAATCCGGTGCAAGTTCCCTTTCCGTGTAGGCGGGCAGGGGCAAGTTCGGAAAGCCACACTCGAACTCCCACTTTCTCTGGGCGTTTTTCCCCCAGCCTGCGCCTTTCTCTTCGGGATTTCCCGGGTTTCCCCAAAAAAAAAAATGGGGGGGGGAAATCAAAAGGGGGGATATTTTCATACAAATTTTTACCTTCAAACTTCTTGGCCGAGGACGTAGCGAAGTTTTTGGCAGAAAGTTTCAATTGTTACAAGTTAAAGCATTGTTAAATCCACCAAGATCGGGTTGTCCGCTGCCGGGACTCGTATCTCGTTTTGGGCCGTATTGGAGGGCCGCCCGGAACGACTTCGGTTGGAAGCCGATATTCTTCATCTCGGTAATATCTGACATGAAAAAGTTGGCGTGCCCTTTTTTTGTATTACTGATCTCTTTTCGACTTTATTTTGTACTAGTATTTTTGGGTGTTCACAGTGGATAAAGTGGCAGTCCGAGTGTGGCAATCCCGGGGCAAGTTCCCTTTTCCCTGTAGGCGGGCAGGGGCAAGTTCGGAAAGCCACACTCGAACTCCCACTTTCTCTGGGCGTTTTCCCCCAGCCTGCGCCTTTCTCTTCGGGATTTCCGGTTTCCGAAGAAAAAAAAAATGGGGGGAGGAAATCAAAAGGGGGGCATATTTACATACAATTTTTACCTTCAAACTTCTTGGCCGAGGACGTAGCGAAGTTTATGGCAGAAAGTTTCAATTGTTACAAGTTAAAGCATTGTTAAATCCACCAAGATCGGTTCGTTGTCCGCTGCCGGGACTCGTATCTCGTTTTCGGGCCGTATTGGAGGGGCCCCCTGGAACGACTTCGGTTGGAAGCCGATATTTTTCATCTCGGTAATATCTGACATGATAAACGTTGGCGTGCCCTTTTTTTGTATCTACTGATCTCTTTTCGACTTCATTTTGTACTAGTATTTTTTGGGGGTTCACAGTGGATAAAGTGGCAGTCCGAGTGTGGCAATCCGGTGCAAGTTCCCTTTTCCCTGTAGGCGGGCAGGGGCAAGTTCGGAAAGCCACACTCGAACTCCCACTTTCTCTGGGCGTTTTTCCCCCAGCCTGCGCCTTTCTCTTCGGGATTTCCCGGGTTTCCGAAGAAAAAAAAATGGGGGGAGGAAATCAAAAAGGGGGGGATATTTACATACAATTTTGACCTTCAAACTTCTTGGCCGAGGACGTAGCGAAGTATATGGCAGAAAGTTTCAATTGTTACAAGTTAAAGCATTGTTAAATCCACCAAGATCGGTTCGTTGTCCGCTGCCGGGACTCGTATCTCGTTTTCGGGCCGTATTGGAGGGCCGCCTGGAACGACTTCGGTTGGAAGCCGATATTTTT
Organism: Trialeurodes vaporariorum; assembly: GCA_011764245.1. NCBI lineage: Eukaryota > Metazoa > Arthropoda > Insecta > Hemiptera > Aleyrodidae > Trialeurodes > Trialeurodes vaporariorum. The sequence goes on from VMOF01000379.1 coordinate 51,069,774, forward strand.
CATCTCGGTAATATCTGACATGATAAACGTTGGCGTGCCCTTTATTTTTATCTACTGATCTCTTTTCGACTTCATTTTGTACTAGTATTTTTGGGGGTTCACAGTGGATAAAGTGGCAGTCCGAGTCGTGGCAATCCGGTGCAAGTTCCCTTTTCCCTGTAGGCGGGCGGGGCAAGTTCGGAAAGCCACACTCGAACTCCCCCTTTCTCTGGGCGTTTTCCCCCAGCCTGCGCCTTTCTCTTCGGGATTTCCGGTTTCCCGAAGAAAAAAAAATGGGGGGAGGAAATCAAAAGGGGGGCATATTTACATACAATTTTGACCTTCAAACTTCTTGGCCGAGGACGTAGCGAAGTTTATGGGAGAAAGTTTCAATTGTTACAAGTTAAAGCATTGTTAAATCCACCAAGATCGGTTCGTTGTCCGCTGCCGGGACTCGTATCTCGTTTTCGGGCCGTATTGGAGGGCCGCCTGGAACGACTTCGGTTGGAAGCCGATATTCTTCATCTCGGTAATATCTGACATGATAAACGTTGGCGTGCCCTTTATTTGTATCTACTGATCTCTTTTCGACTTCATTTTGTACTAGTATTTTGGGTGTTCACAGTGGATAAAGTGGCAGTCCGAGTCGTGGCAATCCGGTGCAAGTTCCCTTTCCGTGTAGGCGGGCAGGGGCAAGTTCGGAAAGCCACACTCGAACTCCCACTTTCTCTGGGCGTTTTCCCTCAGCCTGCGCCTTTTTCTTCCCCCCCCCCCCCCCCCCCCCCCCCCCCCCCCCCCCCCCCCCCCCCCCCCCCCCCCCCCCCCCCCCCCCCCCCCCCCCCCCCCCCCCCCCCCCCCCCCCCCCCCCCCCCCCCCCCCCCCCCCCCCCCCCCCCCCCCCCCCCCCCCCCCCCCCCCCCCCCCCCCAAAAAAAAAAAAAAAAAAAAAAAAAAAAAAAAAAAAAAAAAAAAAAAAAAAAAAAAAAAAAAAAAAAAAAAAAAAAAAAAAAAAAAAAAAAAAAAAAAAAAAAAAAAAAAAAAAAAAAAAAAAAAAAAAAAAAAAAAAAAAAAAAAAAAAAAAAAAAAAAAAAAAAAAAAAAAAAAAAAAAAAATTAAAGCATTGTTAAATCCACCAAGATCGGTTTGTTGTCCGCTGCCGGGACTCGTATCTCGTTTTCGGGCCGTATTGGAGGGCCGCCTGGAACGACTTCGGTTGGAAGCCGATATTCTTCATCTCGGTAATATCTGACATGAAAACGTTGGCGTGCCCTTTATTTGTATCTACTGATCTCTTTTCGACTTCATTTTTTACTAGTATTTTTTGGGGGTTCACAGTGGATAAAGTGGCAGTCCGAGTGTGGCAATCCGGTGCAAGTTCCCTTTTCCCTGTAGGCGGGCAGGGGCAAGTTCGGAAAGCCACACTCGAACTCCCACTTTCTCTGGGCGTTTTCCCTCAGCCTGCGCCTTTCTCTTCGGGATTTTCCCGGGTTTTCCCCAAGAAAAAAAAATGGGGGGAGGAAATCAAAAGGGGGCATATTTACATACAATTTTGACCTTCAAACTTCTTGGCCGAGGACGTAGCGAAGTTTATGGCAGAAAGTTTCAATTGTTACAAGTTAAAGCATTGTTAAATCCACCAAGATCGGTTCGTTGTCCGCTGCCGGGGCTCGTATCTCGTTTTGGGCCGTATTTGGGGGGCGCCTGGAACGACTTGGTTTGGGAAACCGATATTTTTATCTCGGTAATATCTGACATGATAAACGTTGGCGTGCCCTTTTTTTGTATCTACTGATCTCTTTTCGACTTCATTTTGTACTAGTATTTTTTGGGGGTTCACAGTGGATAAAGTGGCAGTCCGAGTGTGGCAATCCGGTGCAAGTTCCCTTTTCCCTGTAGGCGGGCAGGGGGAAGTTCGGAAAGCCACACTCGAACTCCCACTTTCTCTGGGCGTTTTCCCTCAGCCTGCGCCTTTCTCTTTGGGATTTCCGGTTTCCCGAAGAAAAAAAAATGGGGGGGAAAACAAAAGGGGGGGATATTTTCATACAATTTTGACCTTCAAATTTTTGGCCGAGGACGTAGCGAAGTTATGGCAGAAAGTTTTAATTGTTACAAGTTAAAACATTGTTAAATCCACCAAGATCGGTTCGTTGTCCGCTGCCGGGGCTCGTATCTCGTTTTCGGGCCGTATTGGAGGGGCCCCCTGGAACGACTTCGGTTGGAAGCCGATATTCTTCATCTCGGTAATATCTGACATGATAAACGTTGGCGTGCCCTTTATTTTTATCTACTGATCTCTTTTCGACTTCATTTTGTCTAGTATTTTTGGGTGTTCACAGTGGATAAAGTGGCAGTCCGAGGTGGCAATCCGGTGCAAGTTCCCTTTCCGTGTAGGCGGGCAGGGGCAAGTTCGGAAAGCCACACTCGAACTCCCACTTTCTCTGGGCGTTTTCCCCCAGCCTGCGCCTTTCTCTTCGGGGTTTCCGGTTTCCCCAAGAAAAAAAAATGGGGGGAGGAAATCAAAAGGGGGGCATATTTACATACAATTTTGACCTTCAAACTTCTTGGCCGAGGACGTAGCGAAGTTTATGGCAGAAAGTTTCAATTGTTACAAGTTAAAGCATTGTTAAATCCACCAAGATCGGTTCGTTGTCCGCTGCCGGGACTCGTATCTCGTTTTCGGGCCGTATTGGAGGGCCGCCTGGAACGACTTCGGTTGGAAGCCGATATTCTTCATCTCGGTAATATCTGACATGATAAACGTGGCGTCGCGTCGTGGGCGGCCTGTTGAGTTGGCGGGTTGCGGAAAGCGCACTCTTCATCGTGCGCCCTTATTTGGTCACGCCGCCGGCGGGTGATCGCGCATCCTTGATCTGCGTAGGAGGACGTTGCTGGAAGTAATCCTACTATGGCATCCCAAGCTATGTTTCTCTTGAGGTCAGATGTGGGTCTCTGCATACTGGGCAGGACTTGGGGGGGGGGGGGGGGTTTACATACAATTTTTTTTTTTTTTTTTAAGTAATTAATAATACAGATGGTCGAAATCGAAATGTTCCAATAGGGAATCATCCCCCTCCAAGAGTTGGAGATCTTTCGCTCTCTCTGTTTCCAGTTGGAGATCTTTCGCTCTCTCTGTTTTTGCCACCAAATCTGCCTGGGAACGTTCATTGTGTTTGCCCTCTATAGCGCCACTCATCATGAAGCACGCGCATGCATCAGGACTCGGGCACCAATCATAATCCTGCATGCGTGCAGCGTATGGAATTACGTCTTAGATGACTCGCACATGAAAGTCCCCATTGCAGATAATTCTACATGGTGTAGGTGATGCATAGTGTGGCGGACTGGGGGATACAGCGGTGAAAGCGTACGCGCCTAAGTTTACTCCTCTTGGTCTTGGATGAGAGGTTCCTACAATGCAAGAGTCCATTTCTGATAAGTTTAAAATCGAACCAGAATATTCAGAGGATTGTTGAGACGGGATCGGTTTGGAAACAGTAATGGGAATGAATGGAGAGAGAGATGGTGAAAAGGGGTGAACCCCCGTGATCTCATGCGGGGGTGTCCCAATCCTGGTGGCCCAGGCGGATATGCTCGACTCTAGGATGGTTAAATCGTCTTCACTACTGTCCAAGATCTCAATTGTGTTATTTGCCATAATACTCTGTATAAACAGAGAGAAAAAAGGGAAAAAATAATAAATACCCCCCAAAAAAATAAAAATAATATTTATATGAATAAGAATAAGAAATAAAAACTTAATCAGCCCACATAATTATACAAACAAGATGGTTCCGGGACTTATGGCTGTAAAAACGAAATTGAACGGAATGGTCCAAATAAGATGATTCCGGGACTTATGGCTGTAAAAACGAAATTGAACGGAACGTTTCAACGGGAATAACACCGCCTTTTTCAACCGTAAATAATAATAAAATGAAGGAAAACAAAATAAAAGTGAGTCACCGCTAACATAGCAAGGCAAAGACTGGGGAAACAAAGCAATAAGGCAAAAAGCCGCGTTGTTAAAGGTGCATAGCCTTTTCTTATGCATGTTATACCGAGATATATAGAGGTTATCTCTTCTGGTCCTGTTCTTTTAGTAGCATCCAGGTGATAAGCTAGTCTAGCACATAGATAATAATTTTCCTTATAAGATAACTCTGTAAACAATTCCCGTTGAATTCTCGGGAATAACACCAAGAATGGCCAATCACTTCTTTTACTGCATCTTTTCCTTCAGCATCTTTTTAAGTGTAGACATGTTTAATCTTCTTCGCATTGTCAAAGAAGTAATCCTCTCCATATATCATGTATGACTTCCAGGAATCCATAGAAGCCTTATGCGAGTGTTATTATATAAGATCTTTAGTCTCACATTTATAGTAGGATTTGAACTGCTGAGGGAGAGTAAGAAGGATCATTCCAGTATACCTTAATGACTGCAATATAAGGTAGTCTAGCACACCTCGAAGTTGAGAAGTTGAGGTGGGGTCATGATAGGCGGACGTAAAGCCTAAACTTATAGTATTACGGCTAATATCAGGGATAGCTCTACCATGAAGATTCTCTACCAAAGGTATCATTATCTCTGGGTCTACAAACAGAGGGCAGTTTATCGCGGAGCTTTTATACAGTAAAGATAAGGCAGGTGACATTCCCTTAAATTTACTAATTACACTGGCAGCTGATCTCTTTTCACAGCGCAATGCAATATCGTCAAAGCAAATGCAGGTCCCCATACATGCCAAGTGGATGTATAAACTCCAAGCAAGACGTCTCTCAACAGTTTCTCATTAGCTGAAAATGCTATGCTTGCCACTGACTTTTTAGCCTCAACAGCCTTCCTGTACTCTCTAGTCTCTTATAAAAATCCTTAAGAGCAGGATCGGCCTCTATAGTAGGTTGCTTACCTAATATTATGTCAGGCACTTTGACTGCGTTTAAGAAATGAGAGTCCTTTTGTATTAAAGTATTTTTATAATTTTCAGGACTTCTTAAACTCAAGGTAACATTTTCTGCTAGACTTGGGGTCTTAGATGGGAGGAGGGCAAGAAAAAAATGTTTTAATAACAGTCCAATGAGAGAGTCAAGTACACCTTCAGTCATAAACTCTATTGTTGCTAGATTAACGTTCTTCCAGAATTATCGAAGTCGTATATCACTGGTGTAGATGCTACAGATATAGGTTGAGGATTTCTCTTTGCTACTAGTTCAAAGAACTTTGATACTACGCTGGGCATAGATACGCTGGGTCAGCAATGATGATCCAGCGTTGCTACATGTCACAGATACTATCATAACTTGGTGGAAACCCAATTAGAAATCCACAAGCCCCCAAAGCCGCTCGAGCGTCGGGAGGGGTTGGTACTGCAAGACTCCAACCTAATAGTCTCGCCGTTGGTCTAAACTGTATAGCAGGGACTACGTTTGGACATATTTCAACGGGAAGGTCCCAATCAGCTGCAGGTCTGTTGGGATTGCAATTTAGATCCTTCTTGATTCTCAACAAACATACTCCTAGTGATGGTAATGTTTGATATTGAGAGATGGTACGTTGTGCCACCGTGCCATGAAACCCCACAATGTCATCTCGGGGCACATCGATTGGATGCGCCTGTAGAGCGAGCTCATAGGTCCGCGAGCTCGCGTCTAGGATGTCACCGAGGCCCACGAGATATAACGAGATCTCGTTAGGAACGCTCCTTGGCTTGCACCGTCCGGTTCAACTGCGCGTAGATCGCGTTCCCCCGCGCGTCTCTAGCATTTACATATGAGAGTCAAGAATGCAGCAAAACACAACAATAGTATGTATACATATTAAGTGTGCAATGTTTGGAGAATGACCTGTCTACAGAGGCCAGGCTCTTATATGAGGCTTCTACTAGGGTTATGTATCCCTAAAAGTCACTGTAGAATGATCTATCTTTTGTAAATTTTTGAAACCCCCCTATTCCATGTATCACAAAAGCGTTGTGCATCATGGGCTTGTTGAGTTTGGAGTTGGGTGGATAGACAAAAGTTTCGGAGTAAAACCCGGGACAGTAGGAAGCCATTTCTTTGAATCAGTTTCTGGCTCAGGAACGTCGGGCTTTGGCGTGGGGTTGGTTTATGCGGGGGAGGCTGCTTCCTTAGGGTCAGCGGCAGGGAGGTTCATTCCTCGACCACGTCCGCGATTACCTCTAGGGCACCACGCACCCCTAGACTTACTAGCTCCGCTAGTGAAGTTTATGTGTGTGTACGATAATGTTTTAGAACAAACTATTCGCAAGAACGTAGTCAATTCGTTATGACAGCAGTCATTTCGTGCCCACTGCCCTTCGTAGCTGCCAGCACACCCTCTGAACAATGTTGCTAGCTTTTGCGTAAAAGATACACGTTCTGCATTTGGCTTTACGTAAAGTCTGAATTTGTTTGCTTCTGCCATATTTGGCAGGATTGCATTGGAAGAAAATTTTGGGGAAAACGGCGTTACAATGTGCAGACAAAAAAGTTAATAAATAATTTTTGTAGGCACTACTTTTGACTTCGGTAACCGCGAATCTCAAACATGAATCAGGCGGTCATCTTAAATTTTGTAAGTGGAATCGAGGATGATCTAGGAAAAGTCCACGACACGATTTATAAATACTACATAGCTGCAAGACTTGGCTGGAAAATCACAAGGTTTTCCAGTGATTTGTTGACAACTCTGAAATTCTGGACCCCGTAGATATACAAATATGTTCATATTTTCCATCATTTGCTGCTCTCGCCACATATTTGAAAGTTTTGCAGAAGTAATTTCCCTCTAATAAAGCTATTTTTCATTTGCTTGACAGCCATTGTTAAGACCTATCTTGTCGCTCCGATTCCTACGCCACTTTCGTTCAGAAACTTGAATGATGGAACTTTGGTCACACTAAAATCAGGACTGCATATTCCTTTTGAGAGATCTTCATCGGCACACCCCAAAATGTCAAACATGATGCGTATACAGGGTGAGCCAGAGCACCCGTACCAGGCATTTTTCTCGAAAACTACTGAACCAAATGATTTGAAACAAAAAAGTCAGATAGGGAATCGACCCCAAATTTTTCATTTTTGATATTTTCAAAAGCCCCCGACAGCCCCTTGGGGCGTATTTGGGATGGGGGGTTCAAACACATTTGTCAAGTTTTCTCGAAAAAACCTCCAGTAAAAGTATAAAAAGTAGTTTATAATCTTAAAGTAAAGGCAATTGCCGACATTTTTGCTCTCCTCAATATTTTCCAAAAAACCCCAATTTTTTGAGTTATGGGGAATTTTTGAAAATTTTTTGAATCGGCCTTTTTGGCCACCCTGTTGAGAACTTTTCAAAATTATTAAAGATTCTGAAAGAACAGATCAAGACCTTTCGATTGATGTGCCACACTTTACCTTAAAAATGAAAACTAAGGTGTTTTTTTGCCAAATCAAAATTTGGGGCTTCAATTACAGAATTGGCGCGATTCCATAGTTTGAGGCAATTGAAGCCCCCAAATTTTGATTTGGCAAAAAACACCTGTGTTTTCATTTTTAAGGTAAAGTGTGGCACACCAATCGAAAGGTCTTGATCTGTTCTTTCAGAATCTTTAATAATTTTTGAAAAATTCTCAACAGGGTGGCCAAAAAGGTCGATTCAAATTTTTTTCAAAAATTCCCCATAACTCAAAAAATTGGGGTTTTTTTTGGAAAATATTGAGGAGAGCAAAAATGTCGGTAATTGCCTTCACTTTAAGATTATAATCTAATTTTTATACTTTTACTGGAGGTTTTTTCGAGTAAACTTGAAAAATGTGTTTGAACCCCCCCTCCCCAAATACGCCCCAAGGGGCGCAAGGGGGGGGGGTCGGGGGCTTATGAAAATATCAAAAATGAAAAATTTGGGGTCGATTCCCTATCCGACTTTTTTGTTTCAAATCATTTGGTTCAGTAGTTTTCGAGAAAAATGCCTGGTACGGGTGCTCTGGCTCACCCTGTATGGAGTAAAGCCATCAAAGGCAAATTTACAGCTAATATTTGTCATGCTTCTATCACTGCAATGAGATCGGCTAAAACGGATCCATAGCAAACTTTATAATAATCGATACTTTCTCATAGGGTCAAATGGGCAAAAAACTATAAACAACTTCTCTCAAGCCGCCTTCGACTTTTATACACCGGTTCTCTGTTAGTTTAGGAAAGGCGAACCCTCCACGATTGACTCTGTACTTGAAGAGTTTGATCGCGGTCACTAAACTCTCCCGGGACTTAGTGACGTATTCAATGAGCATAACGTCGCTTGTATACAGGGTCTTCAAAAAGTCCGAGTACACCCCTGTAACTTTTGAACGGCTGATTTTTAAGAAACCAAATTTTGCGGGTGATCGAATATGGCCATGATGCACTTTTGGGTCTTGTTGAAATTTTCGGGGCCCCCGGGAGGGGGGCCGCTAGAGGGGTGGCCCCTCCGAAAATCGAATATTTCCAATGGCAACCCCCAAGATTTTTTTTCCAATAACCCCGAATTTTTGAGTTATAGGGGCCTTTTTTGTATTTTTTAGCATCGGCCCTTGTGACCACCCGGTTCACAATTTTTTAAAAATAATTACAGATTCTGAAAGAACACACCAATACCTTTCAATTAATGTGCCACACGTTACCTTTCAGTAAAAAAATGAAGTGTCTTTCGCCTAATCAAAATTTTGGGGCTTCAATTGCAGAATTGGCACGATTCAATGGTTTGAGCCAATTAGGCTACAAAATTTTGAATTGGCGAAAAACACTTTACTTTTTAACTGAAAGGTAACATGTGGCACATTAATCGAAAGGCATTAATGTGTTCTTTCAGAATCTGTAATTATTTTTGAAAAATTGTGAACAGGGTGGTCACAAGGACCGATTTAAAAAAATTCCAAAAAGCCCCTATAACTCAAAAATTCGGGTTTTTTGGAAAAAAGTTATAAGAGCAAAAATGTTGCCAATTGCCTCTAATGTACGAATATGAACTTTTTTAGATACCTTTATTGGAGACATTTTTGAGAAAACTTGAAAAATGTGTTGAAGGCCCCCGAAAACCCCTTAGGCGGCTATCGGGGGCTTTTGAAAATATCAAAAACGGAAAATTTAGGGTCAATTCCCTATCTGACTTGTTTGTTTCTAATCATTTGGTTCAGTAGTTTTCGAGAAAAATGCCCTATCCGGGTGGTCTGGTACACCCTGTATTATCAATAATTTCCATTTACAGTGATAACATTTTATGCTTACCTCGGTAACCGCATTTATATTGACAGAGGTGGAAGCGCTTCTAAAATGGGTATGGTTATGCAACCAACAATACATATACTCAAGGCTTAGAAAACTCCTTCAATCGCCTTTGATGCAATTCCACATCAGACATATTGGTGGAGTTACAGCCCCTTGTTTATTTTTAAGGTATGCAAATAGTAGAACATCTCCGATTTCGTCATTCGCCGGATACGTGTTCGCACCGAAAATCGAATGTAAGATATGGAGGAGTCTTTGCATCGGGCGACAAGGTGACACCGGTTTTATTCGGCGGTTATCTCCACATCTGCACTAATTGGTGCACTTTCGGGATAGCCACCCTTCGCACCGATGCTTGTTGAGAAAGCCGCGAAATTCACTCCGATTTGAAATCCACGCGCGCCGCGCCGTTTTGGATATCTTAAACTTTGACCATTGTGAGAATCGCCACTTAAAATTTTAAATAAGTGCATGATCTAGGTTCACTGAAAGTCTGTACAGAATTGAGTGTGTTGCATTTTTAAAATTGCCAAAGAACCATAGCAATGCGCTCACCTGAAAATTGGATACAGAATATCCATCGAGAGGGTTAAGAGGTACATACAAGATCAACTAAAGTAAGTGTTGCAGTTGGAAACATTAGTGAGAGAAATGAACTTACCGACGATAAATCAGAAGAATAGAAATCAAACGTGTGAAGCACACCAATATTTGTAACAAAATTAAATTGAAACAAATCACTTGTGTGAAGCACACCAATATTTGGAACAAAATTAAAAAAAAAAAAAAAAACCAATCACATGCGTAAAGCACACCAATATTTGTATCAAAATTAAATTAAAAAAAATCACTTCTCGAGGTTCACAAGGAATGCGTATGCGAGTCAGTCGAGCGATATGAATGAAACAAATACTATGCATACAAATCACGGCACGATGGTCAGGATGTAAGGAATGCGTGCGTGGGGTGAAAGGTCGCTGGGGAAATCTGAAAGATTCGAAAATTCAAAATGGCGTCTTGGCGCCTTAGTTGAAGGCGCATCGGTGGGAAGAACGATTATCCCGAAAGAGCACCAACTGGTGCAGGATCGGAGATAACCACCGAATTAAACCGGTCTCACCTTGTCGCCGGATAGACCAGTTTAGTAATGACGTCACGATCAAAATTGGTTCCAAACAAATGCTTAAGAAATCACCCATAAGAAATCAGATCCAAATTTTCGAACGCAAATTCATGCTAGTTTACCACCAGTTTTCTCCAATGTTATTGCATCATTAGATTCCACGTACCTTAAAGTATCTTTTCACTCTAACACAATTCCTAAAAGATCACAAACGAATTTACGATCACAGTTATACCGAAAGATGTTCTATGTTTTGTCCAGAGACAAATAGAGACCCAGCACACCGTATGCTCCCCGTGTTAGAAAAGTGAAGCAAGTTTAGCGGTCACAGTTTTGTTCGGGAGTCACCGGCTGCAACGATAAACAGTCGCCTACTGTTGAGTGGTGAGCTCAACAAAATGCTGTGATTGGTCCGCGGTCCCGGAAACGGAAACAGGTTTTGCTTGTCGAATGCAAACCAGGCGCTCATCAGTCAACAGTAGGCGACTGTTGGCTGTTGTTTCGATGAGTTCCGACCATTGAGCCCCGAAAATTGGACACCCGTCGCAAGCTTTGTGCTGGGTCTCTATTTGTCTCTGGTTTTGTCCTTGTCTTACTCACGGTCTCTTATGGGAGTATCACCGCCATGACACTCAATCATCCTAACCTCTCTTTGTGTCGAAGCTTGTTCGAGGTATAACACGTGGTGTGATGGTGCCGATGAGCCTATATTCTAGAATTCTGTGTCCATAAGAAACTGTGAGTGGGATAAGGACGAAACATAGGACTTTCTTCGGTAGAACTGTGATTGTAAATTAATGCGTGATGTTTTGAGAATGTTAATGCAGCGCGTTTGTATTTTAGGGTAGAGGCCGTTTCAGATAAATTCGGTTCTGACAGCTCTTTGTTTACATGAGTAAAAACGTTGATGCCGCTCACTGCGTGAATCATTAGAACTTTTAGCCACAAAATAGACTCGGTTAATTAACGTATTTCGTGAATATTAACATTAAAGCGTAATCAAAGACTTGATATCATCCTTCCGCGCTTGTATAGAAAGAACTGTCAGAACCGAAGCTATCTGAAGCAGCCTCTACGCGGAATCCGATGGTGAAATAAAATCTGAGAGAACTTGTTGTTTACCAGCACAAATTTGCATTTGAAAATGTGGATCCTGTTTCTTATGGGGAAAACCCACGAGAGCGAGTGAGATGGAGCATTTGTTTGGAACCAATTTTTTTCATGACGTCACACTAAACAGGTCTATTGCAAAATCCGATGTGGAGAGGGTGTAGGAGTGTGGGAGCGGTGCATGGCACACGTAACGGTGTATAGGTTAATGGATGCGGGCATGCAGGGGTGACGGTAGGGTTGTGCGGTACTGATTTCGGTATTTTCCGGTATTTAGCTATATCTCTGACTGCGCAGCCTCTAAACGAGTGAGACTGATAAAACTGCCGTGGGTGACGTAAGTCAGAAGTCAACTAAATTCTATGAAACTGTCAAAGTAGCATTTCTATATCATAATACCATTGAATTCCCTTAAAGTTATGTAAAATACCGAACTGGCTGATTTTTCCGGCATTTTACATAACTTTTAGGGAATTCGAAGGTTCTATGATGCGGGAATGCTATGTATCAATACTCTGACAGTTTTATAGTGTTTAGTTGGCTTCTGGCTTACGTCACCCGCGGCAGTTTTATCAATCTCACTCATTTAGAGGCTGCAGTCAAAGACAGAGCTAAATACAGAAAAAATACCGAAATCAGTACCGCACAACCCTAGGTGAAGGGATGCAACGGTGTATCAGCCACCAGTATGGAGCGGGGGTGAGGAGGGTAGGGAGAAAGGCTCAGCACGCGTGTAACGGGGTGCTGGTTGCGGGGGTACGGGGATTCAACGATGTATCGAGTAAGTTGCGAGGATGCAACGGTGTATCGGCCGTTGGAGGAAGGGGGTGAGGTAGCGACAGTAATGTGTCGTCCAAGAAGATGATGTTAGGTCAGGTGTAATTAAGTGGCATTGACTGACACCCTGTATAGTTTCTCTACTATACTCACCGGCAGCCGAATTGGCGGGTGAAAATCGGAATTAAAACGCAAAAAAGGCAACACTGAGGACCCTTATGCGTCTCGAGTCAAGTGAATAGCCGAGAGTCGGCTATTGTTTGGGAGGAGCCCCGTGTCCGGCCACCTCGGACCCTTTTCCTTCGCCCAAAATTTCTGACGATTTTTTTTTTCGTCGGACAAACGCGCCGTTTTCATGTAGAAATTCGGTTTCAGCGTTAAATTTCAATGGTAATGAAGTTAAAAACTAAGCTGATTAGCTTAATTTGAAGCTGTTTGATTCATCACCTACAACCAAACAGTGATAAATCAAACAGCTTCAAATTAACTCATCAACCTAGTCTTTTAGTTGATTTCCATTGGAATTTCACGCTGAAACCGAATATCTACTTAAAGACAGCGCGTTTGTCCGACGAAAAAAAATCGTCAGAAATTTTGGGTGAAGGAAAAGGGTCCGAGGTGGCCGGACACGGGGCTCCTCCCAAACAATAGCCGACTCTCGGCTATTCACTCAGAGTGCGTCAGCAGTGGCTTTCACTGCGACGACTCGAGGCTCGGAAGGTTCCTCAGTGTTGCCTTTTTTGCATTTTAATTCCGATTTTCACCCGCCAATTCGGCTGCCGGTGAGTATAGCATCGACCTTCCTCAGATCAGGAGGGGGGTGGCGTTGATTTCCCTTCAAGAACTCGTCAGCTGAACTGTCCTTTTTTTTTTTTTTCTATCCCAAAGCCAATTGTTAAAACTGTCAGCCTATGGTATCTTGTTCAATCGCTGCTTATACGATTCCGCACAGCACAGTTATCTAATTTTTTGATATCTTGCACGTAGTTCTAAACCGCGGTTTCCAACCAAATCAAAGCCAACTTCTCAAAATCGTATGTTTATAATCGGTCTCAGTGATGACGTCTTCCTGTGAAAAATTTCGCTAATCGTCCCAAAAACTATCTCTTCCACTCTCGCGTGACTCCCACACGGGCGGATACAGGGAATTGTCTTTCTCTCCTGAGAACCCTAAATAAAATTTTTTAACCTCTCAGTTACATTCATTCTATTTGTTTTATGAGTTTCTCCCATGTTGTTGAGTTATCAAATTCTTTGCGTATTTTTGATAATCTAGGTAGTAAATCGAGAGTCCTTCTGTTTTTCTACTCCCCCGAAAGACTAGTTTAAGAATTCTGAGATAGAAAACTAAGCAGGAAAAAAAATAAATCGTTTTCTCCTTGTCGAACAGAAATTATCTCAAAGTTCTTACAGGATTTTCGAATCAGGGGCCAGATAGGCGTGTTCTTGTTCCAGTAACTGGACCAATAATCCTAGTTCAAATAAATCAATGAAATAAGAACAGATTTTTTTTTTTTTTTTTTTTGGAACATAATTATTGATTACGTCGCAGAGCCCCACAGTTCATGGGGCCACGCAACAACCTTTCCAAAAAGTGTCGCACTCCCCCATAGTGCGTGGGGCCACGCGACACTTGAATTTTGTCTTAAAAAAAGTGCCTTACAAGTGTCGCAGAGCCCCACAGATTTTTAAAGATTTCTGTGGGGGCCGTGCGACAAGTAAAATATTAATTTTTCCACCATCTGACCAAGTGTCGCGTGGCCCCACGAAACAGCTAAAATTAGGATTTTAATCGAGAAGATTGTGGGGCGTTGCGACACTTGGTTTTCATACATTTTCAAGTGTCGCACGGCCCCACAGCCGTCCAACAAAAGTTGTCCTCTAGTCCAGAAACTTTTGAAAGAAGGACTCTTATCATTAAGTGATTAGAGGTGAGCTCGTGTGAGTAATCAAAGCTAGAACTGATAAAGATTTGTCAATATCAGGGTTCTGTGGGGCATTGCAACACTTGATTGGGAAAGACTGTTTCGTGGGGCCACGCGACACTTGGTCAGACCTGAGTCGAAATAAGTTATCTTGTTATCAAGTGATTAGAGGTGAGCTAGCATGAGTAATCAATTCATCGAGTTATTAGAGGTAAGCACCAGTGAGTAATCAATTCATGAACTGATAATGGTTAGTCATTCTTTAATAAAGGTTAGTCGTTCCTTATCAGGTTCTGTGGGGCTTTGCGACACTTGATTGAGAAAGACTGTTTCGTGGGGCCACGCGACACTTGGTGGTGAGTCTAGTGTTTCACAGCCCCACAAAAGAGTTTGATCCCCAAAGCCAGTATTGGTGCCCAATCAGCTGATAACAAGGTAAACTCTAAATAGAGGAGGGGCTTTGTATCCAGAGAAAGTATTTCACAGCCCCACAACTAGGATTGATTGGCGTAGGCAAGTATCTTTTCAGGGCAAACCGTCTAAATGCCCTGATTTAAGCCACCTCAGCATTAATTATAAACTGTTAAAACTTTCAGAGATGGGTACTCACCAGTAGACAGTGAATAACAAAAGAAACAGATGATTCACCGAGTCGCAGGAAAGTCGGTTGCTATGAGTTAATGATACCAGGTCTGCCGAAAGGCAATCATGGTGTCTCAATCAAAACCACCGGGGAAAAAAGTGTTAAACCAAGCTATGGTAAAACAGTCGCGATTTAGCTTTTCAGTTTGAGCTATCGAAGCCACATATATATGATATAAAGTAATAGAAACTTGAGGTAATTGGAGCACTGCCACTTTTAACAACAATTCGAAGGAACACTCATGAGGAAATAGATTTCTTAGCTTGGAAACGTATTCGCGAAGCAAACAATTAATAACTATGCCAGGTACCTAATCCTATTGTACCGAATGTAAATACACAAGATCCCTGATGAGGGAGCTTTGGACAGCAGTGCGTTACGCTGGGGCTGGGTACGTAGTGCTGTAGGGCTATGTCCAGTAGCACACGAATCACCGCAGCTGAAATCGACGGGACAGAAAATAATTCACCGAAACATAAGTTTCATTCTAATAATTACAATGGACCGAGAATAAAAGTAAAAAAAATAATGCCTTGCAAAAGCTCGATGCACTTAAAGAGCGGTGAGTGTTATGTTACGTTACTATTTTTAATTTTGGTGAGGTTAGGGTCTTCACACGATGTTGTAAACAAGAGATTACTGTATACGAGGTACTCGAACAAAGGCTGACCAATGAGAGGCAAGTATGATACTCGGTGCCGCGTGATTCGAAAGCGAGGAACTAACAATAAGTGGGACGTTATGTTGAGGCAGCAGTGGAAATCTCGTGTGGACGTTTTCCACACAGGCTCGGTTTACTAGCCTCATAGTTTTAAACCTTTACTTACATAAAAAAAAAAAAATGCAACAAATGCATTTGAAATTGGTTATAAACAAAAGTGTAAGTGTTTTAGAGTGGCTGTCTGGACACAGAAATCGACATAACTGTATCTTTGGAAGGATTTGCATGAGAAAGAAATTGACACATAACAGAAACAAGCAAAATTTTCTCATCAGGACAGATTTATTAGAATTCTGTGTCCAGAAAGCCACTTTACAACTTCTGCACTATCTTTAAAACAACTTTCCACTGGATTTGTTAAAATTTTCAATTTTAGGTTAAAAAAGGTGAGGCAAACAAACCTGAATCATATTGCCTGGCTGCCTCACTTTGTGATAGGGCTCAGGACATGTGTGGCCCCCCTCTATCGCTCGTTGGGAGCCACGGCTGAATTCGGAATCTGCAGCTCTCGTGGCAGAAATCCATGAAAACCACTTCAAAATCAGTTATTTTTTTGTCCAAAAACTAATTTCATATCTATTCTCTCAATAATGGATGTCAAAGTTTACAGTCAAAATTAGGTATTGCTATTGGAGCTCTAAAGTGGTGCAGCTCCCTAAAAGAACTCCTAAGTGTGGTCTCATTGCAGAAATCCAAACTGTAATCTTTGAAGTCAATGTCTGATCAGGCAAGCACATATGTAATCAGTATTTAAACAATGTAATAGCAATTTCGCATTATTTTTTATGAAATTCTGCCGCGAGAGATACAAAATTAGAAATCAGCCTAAGTTCTGGCTCTGAACCCCTGGCTAACACGCACTCTTTGTTGTTCTCTATCTCCAACATGATTCAAATGATGGAGTATACACTGAATTAAAGGGAGGAAGTTTGGAGTAGACCTTTGAGTCTCATTGCATACTTCCACTCAGAAAATGTGTTGGAATGAATAAATAACTGAGCATCGGTGGCACTTCACATGGGCTCTTCTGCCCCTCCCCACACCTTATTCGAAAGTCAGGGCTCATGACTGACAGAAAGTACTTTTTTTAATTCGCACACCTAACTAACAACTAAAAGAAGCCGTTAACCAGTGGTATTACCATGGTGTGGAAATCTGTAAGTAACTTGGTCTTAAAAAAAATTGTAAATAAAGCAGAGCCGTTGCAGAAGAGATGCTTGAGGGTAATCTGCTCTCTCATACCTGATTGCTCATAAAATACCTGAATAGAAACAAAATAGTATTTCCATAAGACTATTCTGACAAAAGACTATAGAACCATTGAAGTACTGATGCGTTGCATTCCAGTATCAAAATACTTGAAGGTTAAAAAAATGACTGAAAAAATGTGAGACCTTCACTTTATTGGTCTACAAAAATTCTGAAAAAACGTAATGTTCCGAATGTTTTCCAGTATTTTACTTGTTGCCAACTATGCTCATTTGGCAAAGTAAGAATATTAGTCGATGCCTTGGACTTTAGCTCAGGTAGGCCAACAACAGTGCTCAAATTCATTGTGATACGGGTATTGCAGGTTGCCTCCCTTCGCCAAAATCCAAGAAGTTGACTGACATTCTACTGGGTGTTTCAAGTTAACGTCGGAAACTTCTATAGATGATTATTCAAGTAAAAATAAGACTGTTTTTCGTATAAACACGGGCCTTAAAATGCTTTTCTTCAGAGCTACGATTTCTCAAAGTTTGGAGAAAAATTTGGTTTTTTTGGAAACTGTGGCTAAGTCTATTCATATAATGTCACTAAAGTTTGGTATTCAGCGTATTTTAAGGAATAAAATTCATTGAAACCGTTGAAATAATTATAAGTTAAGGTCCAAGTCAACTTTTCTGACACTCTTGAACATTTAAGGGCAAAAATTTTATGTTGTCACTGAGAATTTTCAACATTTTATGGATGAATTAGGTTGCAAAAACCATAATGCAGATTTTCGATCCCTTTCATTTTTTTCAGTGCGACTTGTATTAAGTGTGACGATTGACGTTGAAGTTGGGAAAGTCAGCGCTTTCACTATGTTGGGCATCACGCAAAATGCGTGTAGGTACTTACAGTACCATTCGTTGAAAAAAAAGAAAGAAATTAAAGGGATTGAAAATCTTCATTAGGGTTTACGATATCTAATTCATCCATAAAACGTTGAAAATTCTCAGTGGCAACATAAAATTTTTGCCATTAACTGCTCAAGAGTATCACAAAAGTTGACTTGGACTTAACTAATAATTATTTCATGAGTTTCAATGAATTTTATACCTAAAAATACGCTAATTGTAAGTACAAAATTTTAGTGACATTTTATGGACTATCTTAGCCACAGTTTCCAAAAAAAAACCAAATTTTTTTCCAAACTTTGAAAAATCGTAGCTCCGGAGGGAAGCATTTTAAGGCCCATGTGTATGAGAAAAAATAATCTTATTTTTACTTGAATAATCGGCTCTAGAAGTTTCCAACGTTAAACCTGAAACACCCTGTATAATTGGTTGACTCTAACAATACCCTAACTTGCTTCATGGTATTTAGTTGACCTGCTAATAGCAGTCATTATCCAAATCAGTTTTAACTATTATCACACACTTTTTGTGGTAATCCAAATCTACAATATACCATAAATTTAATGAAAGCAATTTCGCACAACCTTAATTAATCAACAGCTCAAAAAGTCAATAATTAAGTTGGAATAACATACCGAGATAAAAAGAAAAAGAAAATGAAAACCTGGTTTTCCTACTTTTCTGTCAAAATGAAGAAATTGATTCTAGCATCAGTTAAGTTGCTTCAGTGTCAAAGTGCTTACCGCAACCATCCCTCCCCATGCTTACGACTTTAGAAGGTGAAATGTAGCGCATGAAAAACATAAAATTCAACAATATAGACTTTTAGAAGAATGTTTTTTATGAAAAAAATTGTAACAAATACAAATAACATATACATACAGGGTGTTGAAAAACTGTTCCCGAATATTTCAGGGGCGGATTCTACAGGTCAAAATAAGACCTTTTTTCCCTATAAACATGTGTCCGAAAATGCCCCCCTTTTGAGCTACAGCCCCCCAAAGTTTTAAAAAATTTACGGTTTTTTTGGAATAGCGACCACTATTATGAACCAAATGTCTTAAAACTTGGTGTCCTACGGTAATTTTACAAGTAGAATCCATTAATGACCTCGAAAAATTCAGGAATTGAGTCTAACTGTACTTTTCACGCAATCTTGTACCTTTAACGACACGAATTTTATGTTACGGGTTAAAATGTTGAAGAATAATTAGCGTAATCAGATGCAAAAAACCCTTAGAAAGATTTTTGGTCCTCTTTGTTTCTTTCGATACGACGCGTTTTAAGCGAGATAATCACTGCACAGTGCGGAAAAGTCGGCACTTTTACCATAGCGGCCGGCCCGTAGAAGCAGTGGAGAGGCGGGTTGCATACTAACTGCCGTTTTTCATGGTAAAAGCGCCGACTTTTCCGCACTGTGCAGCGATTATCTCGCTTAAAACGCGTCGTATCGAAAGAAACAAAGAGGACCAAAAATCTTTCTAAGGGTTTTTTGCATCTGATTACGCTAATTATTCTTCAACATTTTAACCCGTAACATAAAATTCGTGTCGTTAAAGGTACAAGATTGCGTGAAAAGTACAGTTAGACTCAATTCCTGAATTTTTCGAGGTCATTAATGGATTCTACTTGTAAAAATACCGTAGGACACCAAGTTTTAAGACATTTGGTTCATAATAGTGGTCGCTATTCCAAAAAAACCGTAAATTTTTTAAAACTTTGGGGGGCTGTAGCTCAAAAGGGGGGCATTTTCGGACACATGTTTATAGGGAAAAAAGGTCTTATTTTGACCTGTGGAATCCGCCCCTGAAATATTCGGGAACAGTTTTTCAACACCCTGTATAATGTTCATCAAGATAATAATGCAACTAAGCGTTTTAAGGAGATTGTTAACGTTAGAAAGCTTAAACAATGTATTTTCGAATCAACCCGTATCACTAACGATACGTCTACTCTTATCGATAATATTTTCACAAACATTGATTCTAGCACTTTTTTGACCCACAATATGGATATGGCTATTTCTGATCACCTTGGTCAAATGCTTTTAATTAGAAAACCATGCAACCTAATTTCTAAAACGCAGCCTCAATCAATTATAAATTGTCGATCTTTTGATGAATTTAATATCTTAATGTTCAGAAACGTTCTTAATAGTTTTACATGCAAATCAATGGATATGAACTTTACAGACTATTACAACAGAGTACGTGAAGCCTTTAATATCCACTTCCCTCCAAAAATTAAAAAATTTAAATCTGTCAAAAACTTCAAGGATGCAGATACTAAGACGGCCTGGTCAAATCTAAGACAAACGCAAAACTTTGGTAAAGAAAACAAAAGCAATGTAAATAACTTGAGTCACTACAAAAAACAAGTTAAACGACTCAAAAAAACTTATAGGGACCTAGTTGTTAAGAAAAAAACTGATCTTGTGCGTGATGTACTCAAAAATTCATCGAACCACATGGGATATTGTGAACTTCAATATAAATGTGGGTAAAAGTAAAAAAAGTCAGGACATTGTTGAAATGATAGTTGATGGTAAAATTTCCGATAACCCATTATCCATAGCTAACGCTTTCAATGACTTTTTTGTATCGTCAGCCAAGAACCCAAATTTTAAATTTGATAGAGCATCTTTTGACTACCTTAAACCTAAGTCATATCGGCTAAGTTTCAACAGCGTTAATCTGAGTGATGTTCATAAGGCCATTGATAAGCTGAAATCTAAAAAATCAGCTGGCCACGACGATATCAGCAACTGGCTCATTAAATCCTGTAAAATGGAAATTTCACCCTGTCTAGTACACTATATAAATTTCTCCCTGGCCTCTTCTACTTTTCCCTCTCCATTAAAAATTGTTAAAGTTTCCCCTCTTTTCAAAAAAGGTAATATGTATGAATTAAAAAACTATAGACCATTATCCCTGGTGTCATCCCTTTCAAAAGTCTTCGAAAACGTTGTTTTCAGGAAAATAGAAGATTACGTAACGGAAAACAACATTCTACATGATATGTAATACAGTTTCTGACGAAATTTGTCAACCGAGTCTGCAATCAGATCAGTAGTAGAGAGAATAGCAATTAATAACCAAAATAAATTAGTATCAGCAATTGTAGCTTTTGACTTATGTAAGGCCTTCGATACAGTGAACAAGGTTCGCTAGCTTCCTTCAAAAATGTAGTTAAAAGATTCCTTAAAAAGGGTAACACCCGAACTAAAGTTTTCAATGTTAAAATAAAAAAAAAACAATAAAATTATTAACATTAACAATGTAAATATCACATAAATCACAGGTAACAAAAAAAAACGTTTCAAGACAGTACAGAGGAAAAAAAAACAAAATTTCCTAAGACTTACAGTTTCCTCATGTACTGCCTTAAAATCACCTTACACACACAACACGTTTTAGGTATATAAAAACTGCTGTCCTCACTTACGCCGCCCTCGGCATAGACGTCGGTGTAGCTATGTGGCGACAGGAAAGATAATTCATACTTCGTGCAACGAAGGCAGAAAGCAGGATGTCCGCATGGGACGCAGATCCTAGTAATTGCATTGCAACCCAAAAAATAGAATATCCAAAGAAAATTAAACTTCTAAAGAAAATGGATGGATGAATTTTGTTGACATTTGAGGTACAAAATCTACAAACAAAGAACATCTTTAAAGGGGGGTTTAATCTGCCAAACTAAAAAATTTCTTTTGAAGATCCACAGTTCAAAACCCATCCTTCAAAGGATGAAGTAGGCAACTATTTGTACAGCTTCTCTGCAAAATCGCCAACACTTCGGATTGAAGGCGGAATTATGTCCAGAGGTGAAAATATTTTAAATTTAATGGGAGTCTAGGAGTCTCTCCCAGAATTCTAAAGAAACTTGGGGGTCTCCCCCAGATATCTAAAGGTGGGTCTGGGGGTCTCCCCAGAATTCTAAAGGGGGGGGGCTGGGGGTCTCCCCCAGAATACTATAGGGGGGTCTGGGGGTCTCCTCCAGAATACTAGAGGGGGTCTGGGGGTCTCCCCCAGATTTCTTAAGGGGTCTGGGGGTCCTTCGACCCCCCCCAGATAAAAATGGAGGGAGAAAGTGTTCGTAGGGTGTTCCCTACAGCTTATTTTATTTCAGTATCTGAAAGAACATAAAAAAGAAAACTTTTTAGCGCAAACCGAAGGTCGATATCGTTTTTCGTTTTCGATAAATCGAAGGTCAAAGTTCGATATGGACCTATTTTCAAAAAATCATTACTCCACTTTGAGATACCGGTTACCGGAATTTAAAAAACTAGGGGTCTATAAGACTCCAGAAAGCAAGCTCTTTTTAGTAAAAAATACGAATTTGACACAAATTTAGCAAAAATTAGGGTTTAGCGCCCCCGAAAATTGTCAACGTCTTTGCCCCCCAGGGGGGCCCATCAGACCAATTCCTTGAGACGACGACTATCGAGTGATACATCGATCAAAAAGGCATACCAAACTGAGCATTTTGGCGCAAACCGGAAGTAGATATCGTTTTTCACATTCGAGATATCGAATGTCAAAGTTAAATTTAGGCAAAAACGTTGTCAATTTTTGGGGGCGTTAAACCCTATTTTTGGCTAACTTTGTGTCAAATTCGTATTTTTTTCTAAAAAGAGCTTGCTTTTTGGAGTATTTTAGACCCCTAGTTTTTTAAATTCCGGTATCCGGTATCTCAAAGTGGAGTAATGATTTTTTGAAAATAGGTCCATTTCGAACTTTGACCGTCGATATATCGAAAACGAAAAACGATATCGACCTTCGGTTTGCGCCAAAAAGTTTTTTTTTATGTTCTTTCAGATACTGAAATAAAAAAATAGGGCTCCCATAAGAAAAAAGGGCGTTACCCCTTCCCCCGCCCCTACCAGGGGGGCGCCGAAAGAAATAACCCACCCAAAATGGGTCCCCCTCAATATCATTGGACACGTGTTTGGCTGTTTTTTCAAAATTCGCAGCCGTTTCCGAAAAAACCGCAGTGGAAACTTTTCTTCTTAACACCCTGTATAGCTCGCCTCATTCTGTCACTTTATTCCAGTGGCGTCGCTAGACATTTGCATTTGTGGGATAGCAAAATATGAGATCCCTTGTGGAGGATCTGGGTGGGATAGCCCCAGGTAGGCAAGGGGGTCTAGGGGTCCACCCTCAACAAATATTTAAAAATTGAGGTTTATTAAGCTAATTTTACGCTATTCTGCATGAAGTTTAATTAATTAAAATCACGGACAAATAGATCGGAAATCCTATACTCAGATTTTTGTTTTTTTTGTTTAGTTTGTTTAGTTTTTTTTTTTTTTTTGTTTTTTTTTTGTTTTTTGTTTTAAACCACACACAAAAACGGTGTTCCATACCTGGCTACAATGTTGAGAACACAAAATGAGTAGACAGAGAACATCAACAACATAGCAGACAACAAAGCGCGCGCGCAATCATCGAACTTTGCGAGCGAAGAAAGAGTTTATTTATTGAATTATAAATTTAGATCGGGCAACATTGAAAAATTGCATGATTAATGGAGGAGAGCGAGAGAGCGAGCACAGAGTTGAACAAATAAGTTAACATTTGTCCATAGCGAGCACCGAGTTGATGAAGTAAATGGACATTTGGCGCATCGCGCGCACACACTACATAACACGAAAAGAAGTTTGGGTAAATGGACAAACGGCATTCTATAGTATACACACACTAAAACGTAGGAAGAAAGGAGACGCGCTTCCACAAGTCGACCCGTTCATTTGAATTTAGCGGTACTACGTTCCCGCCTGGAATCTGAGATTCGGGACACGCCCCTCAAACGGTTGCTGTGCATCAGGCATCAACATAACCCTCGCATTGACCAAAGACTTCTAATACGACACCGCACACGGGAGCCATGAGTAGGTCTTTTCGGCGGTGCAGACTGCAGATGTTTCGCTGGTTGCCGTCAGGTTGCTCTCCAATCGTTCGTTCTTCACAGTATTCGTTCTATTTGCCTCTGGTTGATGGTTGTTGTTTACGCCTTGTAGTGAAAGTATTTGTTAAAGTATTTAATGTCTGAATGGCGATTCTTGTGATGTTCTTGTAGTGAAACAAAGTCTCTAAGTATTAATAATGTCTGAATGGCAATTAAAATTGAGCTCTTTTCTTCATTAATTGTTTAATTTCTTCCTATCGCACTGTCTCTAGCTCGGGAACTGTTTGATTAAATTTCGGAGCCCGAAACGTTTTTGTTCATGTTGTGTCTTATTTCCTGTGCCAATGCAGTCAAGCTGGGCCTTCTAAATGTATATCAAAATCCTAGGCTGCTTCAAGATCTCAAAAGTTCTTCGATAATATTGCCATTTTGATCATATACTTAACTGAAAGAATCCCCAATACTTCCACTTGAATATTCTTCAGCTCCACGTCGGTGGAAATCTTTCTCTCCGATTTTTCGCTATAAGCAAAACTTGGCGCTATGAATATTTATTGGCAGTTGGGCTTATTACTTCTCAACAGCACTTTGTAATAGTTTTGTAACGTTGAAGGTCTTTTGGAGGATGGAAACCGAAACAGTTAAGTGTGAACCAGGTATTCATACCGCAGCACGAGGAGTTTGAGGAGTGCTGGGTTTTTTTTCTTGTTAAACGGACAAATCGCATGACTGCATCGGACTTTTCCTGTAGCATTATTTGTTTTGTCTACTCTGATGAAAGGTTATAAACTGATCGCAATTGTATCGAGTCGATGTTGGAGCTTGTTTCCGAAGTGAAGGCAAGTTCAACCAATACTCTTCGGAATTTTTCAACACTATTGATCATATTATTTGATAGAATGAAATTAAAATGAATTTCAGTGCTTTGCCTTCTTATTGAAGAGCACTTTGAAATCTCAATGTCAAAGTCTTAGGAAATTTTGTTTCAATTTCAAGAAAATGATGCAGTAAAAAGCTCTCGACCTAGATGAGTTTGAGCCAAATTTCTTTGTCAGTACCTACCTATCCTTTTATGATTCGGGGCGAAATAATCTTTGTGCTTCCTCCCTTCCTTCCTGCCTTTCACAAAAACCTTAAAAGTGCTTTTGGTACATCTCTATAGTATATCCTCCTGCATTTTGTTTTGTTTTTGTTTATATATAATCCAGAGCCTCGAATGGACACCTCCAGCTGAAGGGGTGTCAGGGGTTCCCTCCGCAAAAAATCTTGAATTTATATAGCTCTTTTTAGATGCAAATTTAAGCTGTCCAAAGACTTCAAAGATCTAGCTCCCAAGAAAACTGAATTTTTTGGCAATCATGCGGAGATTTTTAACTATATTTCTGCGAGGGAGTTGTAAGTAGCCTCATTCTTGGTGAATCCACTTTTTCATTCTTTGACAATTATTACTCAGTGCTTATCGATAGCTTTCTGTCCTCCTCATGTCTCTTTCTTCTCTACTCTAATCTTTTCCTCTTCTCCTTTTTTCAGGGTGGGAGGGGTGAGCTCAGCCTTATAGACTGTGCCCATGGGCTCAGAACTTTTTTGGCTGGTAGTCAACGTTTTGGAATTAATTTTCTAGAAAAGAAAGTTGCGTCTTACGTCTATCTTTAGTCATTAGGCATTGACAAGGGAATAATTGTCTTTGATTACAATATCAGTTTTTAACAATATATATATTCGAGCACACGAGCGTTGGAAATGTCAACGCAATGTTTTACCTCTGCGGGCAGCTCAGCAGCTGCCCTCTTCGACCCCCTTAATCCGGGCCTGGGGGTAAGATGGGAGATTCTTCATGAGAGATGTGCAGGGGCATTGATGGGGTGAAGGGGGCAATTGAGTGTCCTTGTCCTGAGGCAGCAAAATCAGGGCGCATATGCAAACAAAAATGCATCGGATATAGGTACATTTATTTGTGAGGGACAGCAAAATTGAGGTCTTACCCCCTGTCTCCGGAAATGTCAGCACAGCTCTATGGGTGTGGGGGGGGACCAATAGTGGAGGCCCTCCCTTGAAAAATTTTGAGAAAATAACTTTCCTCCAGCAAAATTTTAAGCTACCTATTTTGGAACAAAACTTCAGCCAACATTGCTATCAAAATCACCAAATTATCTCGTTGCATTAAATATAACTTAATGGAAAATCTAGCAAAACTATGTCTGCATATGGCATGAACTATCCAATCCGAAGCAAGGATATATTCTTTACAACCTGTATAGAAAACAGGCATGTGCAACCAGTGGCGTAGCGTGCACTTTGGCAATGTCGTATTGGTCCATTTCAACCCATGAGAAATATTGAACTATTGGATGTTCAGTGCACACATTTGCATTCAACCTTTTACGTGGGTTAAAATGCACGAAATACCACTTCGCCAAATAGGACGCTACGCCACTGTGCACAACTTTATTAGGATCGGTCCAAGATACTATGATCTGAGATTGTGAAGAGAATATTTTGACCTTCGAAATTCCTCTGATTCAGTTTACTTATTCCTCATTTTAATTTTCTCTTTCCTATTCTTTTTTTCACTTTAAAATCCCTTTTTATTCCTACTATCTGTTTATTTTGCTTTCCTTTTTCTTAATTTCTTGGTTTTTTTAATACCCTCTCCTTTCTTTTCTTTTTTCTTCCTCTTTTCCAATTGGGTGAGGGGCAACCACCCCCTGGTGACACCTCTGGCGCTAGTTTCACAAGTGCAGACAGAGTTTAGAGTTCAACTAACAATCTTTTGCAAGTTTTCAATTTTCATTGCTTGAAATCAATACAAATTTTTCTTGAGACTTTGACACTGTGATTTCAAAGCACTCTATCGAAATACCAAAGCTCTCAAATTCACTTTAATTTCATTCCATCATGCAATGTGAGAAATAATGTTGAAAAAGTAATGTTGAAAAACATTCGAAACGAGCTCTCCAGTATTGACTCGATACGATTACAATGAGTTTAAAATCACCCGACTGATTGATGCTCCATCATTTTTGAGGATTTCAAGGATACCAGGAGACAGTATTTAGCAAGTGGCTCGATGTCTTAAAAATTAATCATAACCCAAAGAAAGATTCAGCAGAAAGCAGACTTCATTCTCATCAGAATTCATCCATTAACATATTCCTTCGTAAAAATAATGTTATTCCTTTCTCGTCTCCATAAAGGCTTCCCTGTATTCCATTTGCATTTATAAGTCTTCTTTGATTTGATGAGCAATTCAGGAAAGACGTAAGTATGTTTCGAAAATACCCAATGGGTGTCTTTTCAAGTCTCAGCAAAATTTTCATTTCACTATGGAGTAGAGTAATAAAAATCAGATGAAATTGCAATTACTATGTGCCTTCAATAATCAAAAGAACTTTGAATATATTAAAAAAAAAACAGGGTTCAGTCTTAAAAAAGACTATTTTAATACTTAAAATATGAACGCAATGCGAACAAGAACTCAGAAAATACCAGGGAAGGCGAGGATGGCGAGGATGAACTCTGACGTGAAAGAAGACTCTACGATACTACAGTGACTGGATAAACCACAGTGCGGCCATTTGCCCTCCACCCCTCAATAGTGCACCCACTTTAGCATGGGCAGCATGGGGAGTATGATTGTTCCTGGGTTTCGGAATGAAATTTTCTCTACCCCCGTCTGAAAAAAGTCATTAATGCTATGTATAAACCATTTTTAGGGCGGGGGGTTGCGATATTTTTTACGAGTGACTCAGGAAAGCACTTCCTCCCTATGGCGCCCGTGTTAAGTTGGGTGCGCATCCGCGGGGGTCAGTTACGGGGAATCGTTGATTTCTCTTGATTTTGCGAACCAATATGTTTCATTTCAAATTTGATAGAAGAACTTCTGTCGTGTCTAACTTGCCTACGAGAACCCTATAAAACTGTTAAAATACTTCTAAATGCTCAAATTCGCGATGTAAGGAATCCGACCAATCAGAAAGACGACCAAAATGACCGCACTGTGGTTTATCCAGTCACTGTACGATACGAAGGTAAACAAACCCACGAGGCGCGAAAATCCCGCTTGAAGCTTGAAGCAACGTGAGAACAAAGAGTATAAAATATACTCATTGCGTGCGAACGAACGATTGGAGAGCAACCTGACGGCAGCCAGCGAAACATCTGCAGTCTGCACCGCCGAAAAGACCTACTCGTGGCTCCCGTGTGCGGTGTCGCTTCTAATACTATCTAGACTGGACATAACGCCTGCCCATTGAAACCGATCGGTATGCAACCACGATTACAGTATGTGCTAAGATTTTCGGAAATACATTGATTTAAATGGGAAAATGACTTTTTTGAAAAATTGATTAAAAATACTAAAAAAAATATTTTTCCATAAAACTTGGTACCGTTTGAAAGCTCATGATATGCAGATTTCGGTTCGGGCCGGTTTTTATACCATTTTTTCAATCGTAAACATTCTACAGAGGCTCAAAGTTAGGTCAATTTTCCTCGATTCTACGGGGTGTTCCACAGTTTCGGTACCCCGCTGAGACAACCTACATAGCTGTATATACTCAATTTTACGTAATCTATGTTATGATTAAAGTTATTTGTTTTGTGTATCTCAATAATTTATCGCATAAATTTTATTTTTTTGAGCTGTAACCATTCAAAAAAAGTACAAAGAAAACAATTTTTTGAAACACCCTGTAGAAAATCGGTACCCAACTTTAAGCCCCTGTAGAATGTTTCTCGTTCAAAAATCACATGTAAAACCGGCCCGAACCGAAATCTGCATATCGTGAGCTTTCAAACGGTACCAAGTTTTATGGAAAAATATTTTTTTTAGTATTTTTAATTAATTTTTCAAAAAAGTCATTTTCCCATTTAAATCAATGTATTTCTGAAAATCTTAGCACATACTGTAATCGTGGATGCGGCGTAGCCAGGCGCAACATGCGATTTTTGTCCCACCCCAGGTATTCACTTTCCCCGCCCTAAAATCGGCCTTATGTCCAGTCTAGATAGTATTAGAAGTCTTTGGCATTGACAGTGACAGTACAGCTAACCTAACCAAGTGACCAGATTTGTTGCATTGTCATTTGTTTATATTTATTCCCTGCATTGAAAGCACTTCGTTATAACCTTTGCCGTAACATTATGTCATATTGCTAGATGTCTCGGTTAATTTTAAAATTGTGAAACTCATGTTTCGGTGAATTATTTTCTGTCCCGTCGATTTCAGCTGCGGTGATTCGTGTGCTACTAGACATAGCCCTACAGCCCTACCTACCCAGCCCCAGCGTAATGCACTGCTGTCCAAAGCTCCCTCATCAGGGATCTTGTGTATTTACATACGGTACAATAGGATTAAGTACCTGGCATAGTTATTAATTGTTTGCTTCGCGGATACGTTTCCAAGCTAAGAAATCTATTTCCTCATGAGTGTTCCTTCGAATTGTTGTTAAAAGTGGCAGTGCTCCAATTACCTCAAGTTTCTATTACTTTATATCATATATATGTGGCTTCGAAAGCTCAAACTGAAAAGCTAAATCGCGACTGTTTTACCATAGCTTAGTTTAGCACTTTTTTTCCCCGGTTGTTTTGATTGAGACACCATGATTGCCTTTCGGCAGACCTGGTATCATTAACTCATAGCAACCGACTTTCCTGCGACTCGGTGAATCATCTGTTTCTATTGTTATTCACTGTCTACTGGTGAGTACCCATCTCTGAAAGTTTTAACAGTTTATAATTAATGCTGAGGTGGCTTAAATCAGGGCATTTAGACGGTTTGCCCTGAAAAGATACTTGCCTACGCCAATCAATCCTAGTTGTGGGCTGTGAAATACTTTCTCTGGATACAAAGCCCCTCCTCTATTTAGAGTTTACCTTGTTATCAGCTGATTGGGCACCAATACTGGCTTTGGGGATCAAACTCTTTTGTGGGGCTGTGAAACACTAGACTCACCACCAAGTGTCGCGTGGCCCCACGAAACAGTCTTTCTCATCAAGTGTCGCAAAGCCCCACAGAACCTGATAAGGAACGACTAACCTTTATTAAAGAATGACTAACCATTATCAGTTCATGAATTGATTACTCACTGGTGCTTACCTCTAATAACTCGATGAATTGATTACTCATGCTAGCTCACCTCTAATCACTTGATAACAAGATAACTTATTTCGACTCAGGTCTGACCAAGTGTCGCGTGGCCCCACGAAACAGTCTTTCCCAATCAAGTGTTGCAATGCCCCACAGAACCCTGATATTGACAAATCTTTATCAGTTCTAGCTTTGATTACTCACACGAGCTCACCTCCAATCACTTAATGATAAGAGTCCTTCTTTCAAAAGTTTCTGGACTAGAGGACAACTTTTGTTGGACGGCTGTGGGGCCGTGCGACACTTGAAAATGTATGAAAACCAAGTGTCGCAACGCCCCACAATCTTCTCGATTAAAATCCTAATTTTAGCTGTTTCGTGGGGCCACGCGACACTTGGTCAGATGGTGGAAAAATTAATATTTTACTTGTCGCACGGCCCCCACAGAAATCTTTAAAAATCTGTGGGGCTCTGCGACACTTGTAAGGCACTTTTTTTAAGACAAAATTCAAGTGTCGCGTGGCCCCACGCACTATGGGGGAGTGCGACACTTTTTGGAAAGGTTGTTGCGTGGCCCCATGAACTGTGGGGCTCTGCGATGAAGCCTAATTATTTACACAAAAAAAAAAAAAAAAAAAAAAAAAAAAAAAAAAAAAAAAAAGTGCGAGATAAACGCAAGGCACATTAATACAAATAAAAAAATATTCCTCTAGAGAGAAGTAGCCAGGAACAGGCTGAAACAGGCAGAAATAAGGACAAAATTATCAAACTTTTGCTCTACAAATTGGACATTTTTGAAAACAGAAATGAGCAAAATATTGGCTCATTTGTTGAAGAATTTGACGAAATAATCAAGTCATCTGCATTCTGCACAGTGCAATGACGAAGAGGCATTTCTCGCTTGTGCAAAAAGTTAAAAGGTGAACCAGACAAATATTCGAAATCAGCCAGATTTGAAAACTAACGATGGGTATGAAATTCTGAAAAAATTATTACTGTCTTGCTTTGCTCAGAGAACGGACAAAGGAGGAGTGCCAATGAGGCCCGATGTTCATCCCAAAAATGGTCCAAATTTACGTTGGTTTAAAAGTTCGAGTTGAATGGCTCAAATTACTCTTCAAGGCATACCGTATTAGGTTTCAGTGGTGTTTGCGGGTCAATTTCACTTAAATGGGTCTGTTGCAAACTTTGGCTACAGCGCAATAGAGTGTTCAATCTGATGTAAAATCGTGTGAAAAGTCCATTGGTGGCATCAGTAAGTCATAAAATGCAGTATGAAACTCACGAGAGACGTTTAATGAAATCCTAGATGGCGGTAAAATATCGAGCAACCTGTATACATGCACCACGAACATTCAAGGATAGCCAACCTCACAATGTCGATCACACCCAGTCAAAACGTAAATAAACAAAAGTCGGGCTCTACAACAGGTGTGTAGTTTTTATTAAGGCTGCATCAAGTGAAGAAACGGCAGATTTCGAACTTAAAACCGCATCCTCCATTGCTCCGGAATTTGACGGGTCTACGGACAACATCACCGATTTTATAGATTGCGCTAAATATTATAATTAAACTCCCTAAAACCTGCGCACAACAAACGGAACATGCAACGGTTGGCTCACCTGCCGTTTGTGGTGGATTTCGAACTAATCGATGTCATTTTGACGATCCTAATTTGAGCGTGTACGAAGACCTTCAGATACATTTGCATATTTAGCAATAGCAACTTACATTTTCACTCCAACACCATTTCCAACTCTGCTAAAATGTCGCAAAATTCTTCGTTTACAGGCTGGACTTGATACCAGCGCGAATTTAAGGTATTTCATCACAATTTCTGTCACACGGCTTTTTTTCGCGGGAGCCTTGCTGAGCCCCTCCCATCAGTAGCGGCCCGTGAGATTTGGCAACCATGCATTTTTCCCTCTTAAACTGAGGTAAAAAATCGATTCAAGCGGAGGCTGGCAGCCTCCTCGAGTTTCGATTGTTTTCCATGTATTTAAATGGGATAAAAACGCTGTTGCCGAATCGCACGAGCCGCCACTGCCTCCCATACTGTTCTAGCAGCCATTGTTACGTTCTTCTCAATAAATGTGGCTTTAAGAGTGGACCAGTCTGTTGCTCTCCCCTGCATTCTGCATTCTGCAGTCCCTTCTCTAAGCTGTCGAGTGCCTCAAGCGACTTTAATGGAAGTTCTGCGAAGTCCAAGGATGCGTCTTAGAACTTCAACTTCTCTACCAGCCTTTATTAATAAGATCGCCTTGATCTCAGCAACCGTGACTGCTATAGTGTCTGAAGCAAGGAAAGGTTTATTATAAAACTAGGCAAAAAGTGAGGACTCTACAAATATACTGTTACGTTCGTGTCCACCAATACATCAAAAATTACAGCATGTAATGACCCCCAAACTCTATATTAAATTAAATAAAAACAAGCAAGGAAACCCCAATACAATTTATGTATTGGTAAAGCGTGCCATGGTATATGCTTGTAACTTAAAGCGCTTACAACTTTCGAACAGCTCATTTCTTTGGATTGCGATTTGCGCCTTTCAAAAGTTTAAAACTTTGAGCTTAAAAAATTCACTCAACGCGCGGGGGAGAATAAAAAACTATGGACATTAAAGTCAAAGTTATGTGCTTTTGAATGACGCAAACAGCAATCCGAGGAAATGATTTGTTCAAAAATTATAGGCGCTTAAAGTTGCGCACCTCCGAAATCACGGTGCGGTTAGTGCATATTTTCAATGGCGCGTATTGATATCTCGATGCGAAGGTGACGCGCGGCTTTGAGAATATGCATTGACTGTACCGTGATTTTGGCGGTACGCAAGTTCAAACGCCTAAATAACATTTTAAAAATGTTATTTTATTTATTATTTATTTTCCAAAATGTGTAGAGTTACGAGACATTTGGTAATTAATTCTGGGCAGGCATCGAGCCGGCCCATGGGACAGGCTCGGTGCCTGCCTCGAAGGATTAAGACTTCAGGAAAGAACGACACAAACAAGAGGGTTTCGGTCAAAAGTAGTGGCCCCGGGCCACCCACAACTCACTCCATTACACTAAACTTTCACCCCTGAAGGGGGTGAATATTGATAAACTTACATTATTATTAGTGAAGACGAACTCGCGACAAAGACGTTACATCACGTTGACTTGAATGAATGAGAATCCCCTTGTTGTTGGTTCCGGCTCTCCTCACCAGGGGTGCGGAGAGTCGGAACCGCCAACCTTTGAAATCTGACTCGGGGTGGAGCTGTGCAACGAAATAGCATGGAATCCTATAACGTTACAAATGATCAAATACAACACAAAGAACCGGGCACGAAGGCCATGCCTGGATTGGAATTTTCCAATGCCTCCATCTACCAAGCATAGTCACAGATAGCGCCTCTGTACATTGTATACGTATGTTTTTATTGTATGCATCAAAACGAGTGGAAGAAACTTGACACAAACTTCGCATGGCACGCTTAAAAGGAGCCATTAGCGAATATTTCGGCCACGGCTTCAAATTCCTGAAAACGCTTAGACCCGTGCTCGCTGAATTACACTCACACTTTCCAACTAAAATGGATACACTGTTGTCAACATGTTATCCCAGAAATTTTGGGCTGAAAAAAAAAAAAAAAAATTGCAGTTCACTTTGTCATTTATTATTACTAAAGATAGACTGCTTATGTTTGACTTGTATCTGACGCTTTATTTTTCTACTTTTTTTTAATTTAATTGTGATGGATTTACCAATTTTTTTCCTTAAATTGGCCAGGTCTCCTCGGCCCTCGGTGGTCGTAGAAAGGTTTGATTGCCCAACCAACGGTAGTGAGCTTTGCTGATTGACCATTGGGGAGGAAGCTGATGGGACGACTTCCCCTTTTTCGAAATCTCCCCCAGGCCCATCAAGGGCTTTACGGATGCTGATATTTCTCCGAGATTGCTGCGGGTGACGCGGTGGTCTGGATGACATTATTGGGCTTGAAGTCCTTAGTGGTAGAGCACTCTGCTCGGGATGGCTCAAGATCGGTAACCGATTTCGGGGGCTCCATGCTGCACGTCGTATCGGGCTGCAAGCTTCGGCCGGAGACCAAATGCGCACAAGCACTGAAAAAAAGGGGCGAAAAGCGCACGATTGGCCTAAATGAAAACGACAACACCGAATAACACTTAGCGGGAACACAGCGCGAAATCCTTTGTGTGCGGCGTACTACTCCGCCTTTTAAAACTCGATATTTTGAAAATTTAAAATTATTCGCAATTAAACACTCAACGCTTTTATTGGTTAAACTTTTTTTGAATTCCATACCGCGCGCGCGTCGTCAAACAATAAAATACTAAAAATAAAATGACCGTTGGCTATCATTCACCACTCGGCTAGCGAGCTACTCCCGGCTAAGGATACATTTCTATGCACGACAACTTTAAACTCAGCGCGCTAACTTTCAAAGCGTGGATTTCAAAGCGAGTGCGCTCATACGACGGGATCAGTCGATGAGTTACTTATACACCTTGTTGCCAAGTCGCAATCAACTTGCTTGCCGAGAATTGCGTCTGAGGTCGCAACCTAAATGCGCACAAACGGCAATCAGAGTTGGAGCCCAAAAGCACACAATTCTGTGTGCGCTTTTGAGCTGTGCGCTTTTGAGTGTGTGCGCTTTTGGAATCCGCCGCAAGCTTCGTAGCCAGCTGATGCACGGCCGCTCGAACTTCCGGCCACACCGTCCGGGATGTCCTCGTTGTCATAGTGCGTGATGTCCTCCTCCGATAACACTGTCTCGTTGGCGAGGAGCCGAGTGAGTTTCACCTCCGCTTCTTTATACGAACTTAAAAACAAAAATAAGAACTATTTCCGTTGGAGAGTAGATGGTGCTCCTAGGCACGAGACCAAGCAGTACAAAATGAGTTGAAAAGTAAAAAAGGTGAGATGAAGGAGAGTGAAAACGCACGACACAGATTTAAAGTTTGGCGTGGAGCGAAAACAGAAGAGTGAAAAATGAATTCACCCGACCCGGGCGGACATCTCAAATAAAAAGGAAAACTAGAAGGAAAACCCTTGGGCTTAAAGCCCAAAGGGCCCCATGGCAAATACTCACATGAATGAAAAGAAATTAAAGGACGACAACGTGACTTACTAGCAGAAAAGTACACTCAGAAGTGAACAAGATGGAGTGTCGATAATCCACTGGTGGCCAACCAGGGGTAGCGTCCTTTGTCAAGGGCGCGCCCTGATTGGCTCACTGAATCACGCGACCACTACCCCCGACTACCAAATAGAAAACAGTTGAAACAAGAGCGGGAAAATTTGAATATTAGTGGGGCTCATAGCACCCACGCTACAATGGCAAACCATTGCTTATCGAAAGTTTGTTGAAATTAACTAGTCGCAATGCGTCGAATTTGGCAACTATGTACTTTCTCCATGTAAACTTACTGAAAAAATCGAGTGCTTTGGACATCGGCGACGAATAGACGTTTAGATCTCTTTAATGTGTTGGGGGGGGGGGAGTCAGCTTGCCAAATTGCATGCCTGGCCACTGAAATTAACCAAAGAAATGAGATAGTTTGCAAAATTTAGACTGATTTAGTGAATCGGCTGGACCTATCGAAGTTCCGACTGGTTCGATATACATGGGTTTTCCCATAAGGAATCGGAATGCGATTTTCAAGCGGAAATTTCGGCTTTTTTGAGACATTTTTTATACATCGGAGGTTGCGATAATGGAATCTATGTATCCTCAAATGCCGAGAACCAGCATAAAATAGGGCGTTAGCGCAAAATTTCAACTAGTTATGCCGCATATATCGAACCAAGTCGTGAAAGTGAGGTTATGGCACCCCATTGTTTACATCCTTACTTCCAACCTCTATGAACTGCAAAACTTCCATAACTTTCGACTTTTAGCAGTTATTTCTTCGGAACTTTTGGAGGAATTATGTGCCAGAGTATTGTAGTACACCTGCACTAACATTTTGAGTCTTGTAATGCCTGACATTACCACAGATTTTAGAAAAAGCCACGTTCCGTAACTCTACCCGAGTCTTCGTTTGCATTTTTCAGTCATATTCTTCGACCTACCAGTGTTTCATTCATTTCTTTGATGCTTGTATCCTTCAATTACCTCTTACCCTTCAATCACATAGTTCTAAAAACATTGTCGACTGTAAAGAACCTTTCGGCAGGGTGATTCAGTCCCGTCATCTATAAACTGTCCTCCCACGCGCTCCTGACTGTAGCCTTCCTCTAGCTTTTTTTTAGTGTTGTCCCCCTTTTACTTGTCTAGATTTGAATTACAGACAGAAGGTAAGAACTTATAGTTGTAATTTAGGTGTGTTAGTAACCCAGCGATAAAATTTTAGGATAGGCTAACGACAATAAAGTACCTACTTAGACTCTGTACCGTTGCGGTGATGAGGAAACACTAACTTGTTGAGTAATATCAAGCATATTGGAGCTTAAAATTTCAAAGCAGGTGTACTACAATACTCTGGCACATAATTCCTCCAAAAGTTCCGAAGAAATAACTGCTAAAAGTCGAAATTTATGGAAGTTTTGCAGTTCATGGAGGTTGGAAGTAAGGATGTAAACAATGGGGTGCCATAACCTCACTTTCACGACTTGGTTCGATATATGCGGCATAAATAGTTGAAATTTTGCGCTATCGCCCTATTTTATGCTGGTTCTCAGCACTTGAGGATACGTAGATTCCATTATCGCAGCCCCCGACGTGTAAAAAATGTCTCAAAAAGGCCGAAATTGCCGCTTGAAAATCGCATTCCGATTCCTTATGGGAAAACCCATGTATATCGAACCAGTCGGAACTTCGATAGGTCCAGACGAGTATATCGCATATAATCGCACGATATATCGACTCACTAAATCAGTCTATAGAAGCGACCAGTGGCGTCGCGTGCAGTTTGGCAACAATGTATTCTATCCATTTAAACTCATGTAAAAAATCGAATTCAGGGGGTTCACAGTGCACAAGGAAAATTCGATATATTTAGTGAGTTTAAATG
Organism: Trialeurodes vaporariorum; assembly: GCA_011764245.1. Taxonomy (NCBI): domain Eukaryota; kingdom Metazoa; phylum Arthropoda; class Insecta; order Hemiptera; family Aleyrodidae; genus Trialeurodes; species Trialeurodes vaporariorum. Next base: position 51,106,408 of record VMOF01000379.1, read on the forward strand.
GAGCAGTTGCATTGTTGCCAGATGGCACGCGACGCCACTGGAAGCGACAAATTTTCCGCTCTTTCATTACTTCAATAACAAAAGATGTCGAACTTTCTTCTCTTCCGAGTCATAGTACCTAAAACAGGATTGCGTGGCTGGTAAAAATAAGGAGACGATTCAAATATAAGGTGGAAATCAGCGACCTGAAGAGCCCCCGATTACCAAGTCAAACTCGGCATTTTTCCCCCACTGCTTGCTTTTGGCGAAACGCTCGGAATCGATTGATTTAAACATTAGTATAGCTTGTCCCAGAAAAGATTGGATTTGACACCTCTATGGTTTTCATGAAAACATCAGCTTCTCACTGCTCCTAACCAATCAGGTTGCCCTATCTGAGGATGGAAGCTGATGTTTTCATTCAAACCTACGGTTGTCAAGTCCAATCATTCTTGGGACACCCTATAGCGGAGGATCCTCAACATTTGGCGACCTAAAATTGATTTTTAGACGGAGGCAGGGAGTCAAAGTTGAAACCGTCAATCTCAGTCATTTCGCTAACAAATACTGCATTGCATATACAGGGTGTCCCAAAATTGATAGTAAATATTTTTACCACGTATTTTTGGGGTCAAAATAAGACTTTTGTTTCCTATAAACATGGGTCCGAAATTGTAGTCTTTTCGAGTTACAGTGTTGCAAAGTTTCCGAAAAACAAATTGAAAAATTGTCATAACTCCCTCGTGAATTGTTCTGAATGCTCGTAAATAGGTACTCTGCTGTAATTTTAGGCGCTGCCGATTTTGGCAGTGAAAATGCTGTATGCAAAAATTTAAGGGGGGTTTCGGGGGTTTTTCTTGATTTTTCTCACTGTTTTTGGCCAAATTTTACTATGTGAAAACATGCTTTCGGTTTCATTTAACCCAAATACGATTAGCATTATTCAAAAGTTCGTAAAAAAAATATGCATTTTTGTTCCTTACAAGTTTTTCCATTTCGCAAACGTTACCGAAAAAATCGACCCTGAAGTTGGAGAAGTCGGCCAAGAATTGACAAAATCAAAGAAAAGGCGTTTATTGGCCGACTTCTCCAACTTCAGGGACGATTTTCTCGGAAATGGTTTGCGAAATGGAAAAACTTGTAAGGAACAAAAATGCATATTTTTTTACGAACTTTTGAATAATGCCAATCGTTTTTTGGGTTTAATGAAACCAAAAGCATGTTTTCACATAATTTGGCCAAAAAAAGTGAGAAAAATCGAGAAAAACCCCCGAAACCCTCCTTAAATTTTTGCCTACAGTATTTTCACGGCCAAAATCGGCGAAAGCGCCTAAAATTACAGCAGAGTACCTATTTACGAGCATTCAGAACAATTCACGAGGGAGTTATGACAATTTTTCAATTTGTTTTTCGGAAACTTTGCAACACTGTAACTCGAAAAGACTACAATTTCGGACCCATGTTTATAGGGGAAAAAAGTCTTATTTTGACCCCAAAAATACGTGGTAAAAATATTTACTATAACTTTCGGGACACCCGGTATAGTTCGTGCAATGAACGCGTAAAAAAAACAAAAAACAAAAAAAAAACAAGCAGGGAAAATTCCAACACGCAGGTGTTGGAAAAGCGTGCCACTAAAGTCTGAACAGCTTTAATGCTTTTGCTAGCAATGATAATTCATCAAAGAGGAACCATGTGACATGGAGCTGATCTCGAGAAAATTGAGTCCAAAGTTGAAGAGCTAGCATTTAAACAAAAAACGCGGAATTACTTACGTTTTGATTTCATTCAACTACCGTGTTATGTTTTTGCATTTCAACACCGGAAAAGTGGAATTTCCTATGCAGGAAAGGTACCTACTTAATTTTTAGCGTTTAAAGTGACTTGGTTCCTTTCTTTTTTTTGTTTGGCATAATCACGAAAAACGAATCTCTAAGAGAAACCAAACGGCAGAGTTGGTTTACACTGTTGATATTTTAAAATCTGTTAAACCGGACTTAAGTCCGTTCCCAATTCTATAAAAGGAACCAAGTCGGAGTTGGTTCCTTACGTGACTCGGATTAAGGTTTAAGAAAAAGGAACCAAGTTCTCATTTTATTTCATCACATGGACAATGACTTCAATTAGGCTTCAATGAGGAAATAGTTGTTATTAGAAGAAGCACTTGTTGCTTCGAGATTGAGTATTGCTAGGTCTATCAATCAATAACTCAATTTTATCAAAAATGTCACTCAGTTCTTTTGTGACAAGTGCTGTCCAATTGAGCTGATTTGGCGAGAAATGATGAAAAAAATAAAAGATCAGATGTATCTATAAGGAGATGAGTCAAAGGCGTTGTTTTTTGTGTTCGTTTTTTGATTTTTGTTTTCCAAACTTTAGAGGGCTCTAGCTCAGAAGAGAAACATATGCAGCACATATTCGTGTAAGAAAATAAAGTCTTATATATGTGTTGACCCCAAAAATACACTCCATAAGTTTGGCACTTAAGTTTTGAAACACCCTATATTCTTGATATTTTGCTCCCCCCCCCCCCCGCCACCCTTCACAGAACACAACATCTTGACCATGCAAATTTTTAAAATCACAGTTTGACTGTAGAGATATTTTCTTCCCCTCCCCCCCCCCCTTTCAACGAAAAAGGGGAAAATGGATCGCCTATCTTTGATGTTCGTCGTATGCGCGTGCAGAGATTGTTCGGCTTTACGCCTGCCATTTTGGCTTTCTTTATAATGCGTTTTGTGGGTTTCTTAATGGATTTTATGACTATTTGATGCCGCCAATGTAATTTTCAGGCGATTTTACATAAAAATCAAAACTCTATAGCACTGTAGCAAAAGTTTGCAACACACCCATTGAAAGCTGAAAAGAGAAAATTATTTGATAAGGCTCGATCTTTTTTACCCACATAAACTATAGACAATAGATATTTCTAAATCCCTCCACCTTTTAAACGGCTTGTTCAGGGATCAAAAATGAGGTTGCGTTCTTTTGAAGTCAAAAAGTGTCATATTCGGAAAAGCCGTGATTCTAAATAATAAACAGTTTTTTTCTTCTTTTTTCCGTTTTAGGTGCTGTCAGCACTTGTTGCGATTGTCACGATGTAGATATGTAATATGTATAAATGGAACACTTGCGAATTCATGAAAAAATAATCCTTTAATATACAGAACTAACCATTTCAGGTGCCCTTTACACGTCAAGCATTCTAGGGGTATAGATTATAGTAGGTGTGGAGGTTTAAGACGTTTGTGGATTTTAATTCCCCCTCTCCCCATTTATTTTGTTGAAAAGTATCGAAAGTTTACAGCTAAAACTAAGCCTATAACGCATTGTAATATGATTTTTTTTTCTGTTGCCGTGGGTTGACATCATTTTTCGTTTTGGAAAAGCAAAGTTTCATATGGACCTATAATTTCCAAAATTTGAAGAGGCTTCCAGTAAAAAATACTGTACACGCGAGAAACTTTTTAGGATAGGTAAATAAGTTATTCCAGAGTCAATTCCATAGCCGCAGGGAGGAGGCTGTCCAGGGGTGGAAGACACGCGACAGCCCCTCTCACTTTTTAGAGCTATTGATGCGAATTTTAACCCCCTCCCTTTGTTCTGGATTTTAAAAACCTTTTTTTCAACAAAACGCCCAAAATTTCCTCAAAAATCCCTTGATTGCATAGACGCTCATTAAGGGGTTTTCAATTCGCCGATCCCCCAGAATTTCAAATGTTTCCAATGACCAAGACCTGTTTAGTGTGACGTCATGAAAATAATTGGTTCCAAAAAAAGGCTCCGTCTCACTCGCTCTCGTGGGTTTTCCCATATGAAATACGATCCAAATTTTCAAATACAAGTGCTAGTAAACAACAAGTTCTTTGCACCAGTTGTGTTTATCACACCATTGGGTTCCACGTCCCTAATAAAAATTTCCGATTGTTTCAATGAACTTTCCGATATGATATATATTCCCGCGCTTTATTTCCCATAAAAATAATCGAAATTTTATAGAGACAATCGGTATTCGTGTAGATTCAAGAGCGCTGACTATAGCAACGATAGGTCTTATGATTGAAATAAGACGAAACACATCTATGGTTCTATTCTTACAGTTTTAACAGCCACTTTTTCCTCAGTGATGAAATGTGAGCTCGCTACCACAAACTTTTTGAAACATCGCGCAACAATGCACAATCACAGCTATATCGAAGAAAGTCCTATGTTTTGTCCTTGTCACACTCACAGTTTCTTATGAGCACAACATTCTAGGATATAGGCTCATCAGCACCATCACGACATGTGTTATACCTCGAACAATAGCTTCGATACGAAGAGAAGTTAGAATGATTGAGTGTCATGGCGGTGATACTCCCATAAGAGACCGTGAGTAAGACGAGGACAAAACGTAGAACATCTTTCGGTATAACTGTGATTGTAAATTCGCTTGTGATCTTTTAGGAATTATGTTAGAGTGAAAAATACTTTAAGGTACGTGGAATCTAATAGTGCAATAAAATTTGAGAAAACTGTGCTTTAACTAGCATGAATATGCGTTCGAAAATTTGGATCTGATTTCTTATAGGTAAATCAACGAGAGTGAGCGAGATAGAGCATTTGTTGGGAACCTATTTTGATGGTGACGTCATCACTAAACAGGTCTACTAAAGGATATGAATGAGCCCCTCTCTTTTCTATACCCCCCCCCCCCCCGCTCTTCATCAATACCTCGCCGTCACTTCTTTTCGATACCGTCGTCAAACTGATGTTGACACTTTTATGAGTCCTCAGACCCTCCGAGATCCGAGACACAAAGCCTCTCTAACACCCTCTCTCTCCCACACATTCACAAATCTCTCCGCTTAATGAACCGTGAAGAAATCTCGTGACCGGTGGAGCCCAAAACCGAGGGGCAAAGAGGGTTTCTGAGAAGGATGTTTCCACCCCCCTCCTGCCTTGGAATTTTGACTCATAGGTTGGCACAAATGACTTAGGTTGCTGGACCTGTATGGAATTCTCGTTCAAAGGAATTCGACTTTGACGCTTAATAACTTATTGAAATTAACAGGAATACCAAAACTTTTACAATTTTAAGAAAATAGACGCCGAGACCTCCTGGATTACAGCAATAAATTAACGATTAATGAAACCAGTTTTAAGAAAACACGTTTTTAATTTTTCAAACCTTTCCCGCCAAGGTTTTGCCATAAGCAAAGCATGCAACCTATACAGGGTGTCAATTAAAAAAGGAGCCAGGCTTAATATCTCGAAAACGGCTCCGAATTTCGAAAAACGCTGAAACACGTGTTCGATTATTTCGAGGGGGACATCTTTTGAGGGGGTCCCCAATTTCGTGGCCCCCCTCTGGGGAGTCCCAGGGGGGTCAAGTCCCATATTTCAAATGGGGACCCCCATTTTTTATTTGATAATCGGTAAGAGGGTAGAATTTTAAGACTTTTGGCGCAAACCGAAAGTCGATATCGTTTTTCTTGTTCGATATATCGAAGGTCAAAGTTAGATATGGACCCATCTTCAGAAATTCGTAACTTTCCTTTAAATAGTCCAAATTTCAAAAACTTTGGGTCTAAAATGCTCTACAGAGCAAGCACTTTTCAGAAAAAAATTCAATTTCAACAGAAATTTAGTCAAACTTTGATTTTAAAGCCCCCAAACATTTTTAACGTTTTTGGCCCCCACGGGGGGCTATCAGAAAAATTCCGAGAGACGACCCTTATCGAGTGATACATCAATCGAAAAGGCGTAACAAACTGAGCATTTTGGCGTAAACCAGAGATCCATATCGTTTTTCATATTCGAGATATCGAATGTCAAATGTCGATTTACAGAATGCGATATCTCGAATATGAAAAACGATATGGATCTCCGGTTTACGCCAAAATGCTCAGTTTGTTACGCCTTTTCGATTGATGTATCACTCGATAGGGGTCGTCTCTCGGAATTTTTCTGATAGCCCCCCGTGGGGGCCAAAAACGTTAAAAATGTTTGGGGGCTTTAAAATCAAAGTTTGACTAAATTTCTGTTGAAATTGAATTTTTTTCTGAAAAGTGCTTGCTCTGTAGAGCATTTTAGACCCAAAGTTTTTGAAATTTGGACTATTTAAAGGAAAGTTACGAATTTCTGAAGATGGGTCCATATCTAACTTTGACCTTCGATATATCGAACAAGAAAAACGATATCGACTTTCGGTTTGCGCCAAAAGTCTTAAAATTCTACCCTCTTACCGATTATCAAATAAAAAATGGGGGTCCCCATTTGAAATATGGGACTTGACCCCCCTGGGGCTCCCCAGAGGGGGGCCCCGAAATTGGGGACCCCCTCAAAAGATGTCCCCCTCGAAATAATCGAACACGTGTTTCAGCGTTTTTCGAAATTCGGAGCCGTTTTCGAGATATTAAGCCTGGCTCCTTTTTTAATTGACACCCTGTATATTAGATATGAAAATGAAAACAAAAAGCGTACCGTATATATACGGCACGCTTAACAAAAACAAACCTTTATTTTCATTACCCCCTTGTGCCACAAAATCTCAACCGAAAACTTGCAATTTAAGATTTTTTTTTATTTGTAGACCCAAAATTTTTGACACATTTTGTAATTCCGAAAAAACGCATCCTGCGATTATGTTATTCTTCAGCTAATAGTTCCGTTTAAGCCGCATGTCGAGGAAATATTTCGCTTTTGAGTTATTCATTTTCGAAGTGTCGAAAATCGCCATTTTGGCGCTGTCAACGATAGCGACGAGGTCGATTAAAAGCATTTTTCCGCATGCAGTCAACAAAACTCGATGAAAATTGATATTCAAGGGTTCCTTCAGGGCGTACAATTCAATGCTGCCATCATTTTGAAAGAAATTCCAAATCCAAGATGGCTGCTGAGAACATATGTCATTTTGGATGCCGAAATTATTTGAATCTGATGGCAGAGTTGAACTCTGCGACCCACAGAACCCCCGAATGCCCATTTTCATCGAGTTTTGTCGACTACACATGAAGGAATGATTTTTTCGGCCTCGTATGGTCTACATAATCCACATATCTATGATTTACCAGAAAGTTTGAGCTAACATTGCAGAATGCTAAGCTGCATTTTTTTTTTTTTTTTTTTTTTTTCAAACTCTCAGAGAAAGATTTGTCTTGAAACAAACTGCCACATCTGGGGGCCTACAAAAACGCCCTCTGTTAATTTTGAGTCCCTTAGTTGGCAGCTTTTTCAGGGCGCATCTTCCTCTGAGAAATGTGAAAGTGAAATTTCATATCCTGGTAATTTACCGTAATAATTCAGGATCTTGCAAGGAAACACACTTGCAAGGACGAATGGAAACTTCCATTCGTCGGCTGTCGGCAAGGAACGTTCCACCATCCTCATGATCTCTTTCTTTGTTGTCGCCTTCGGCCACTTGCAACTCGCCCTCCCTTTATTACCACTAATCCATCGGACGCGATTTGTTGGATGTAAGTAAGACCACATACAAATTTTTGTCTCGTAACGTTACACCGCTCACGAGTTAAAGGGGGGGGGGCTCCTGACTTTTGGTACGTAACCTTACTTTGCAACAGCGCCATTTTATTCTGTTTCAGTCAATTTTTTAAGGGGAAAAAGCTTTTTCGCATTTAATCTTCACATTTCATTAATTTAAAGGACTATTTTTTGTATATTCTTTCAATTTGTGATAGTTTGACAACCTTTTCTATCTGAACGGCGGAACAGCTCCTTCTGTTCATACCATTGGTGTTGCAACGCATGACGAATTGAGGTGTTTTGTGAGAAAGGCCTAGTGAAAGGTTGTAACGGACAAATTAAATATTTTTGAATTTTTAATTTAAATCCTTCATTGACGCAAGGGCATTATGTCACGATACGCCGTAATTTAAGCCAACGTTTTTTGTGAATGATCCATTTTTAGGGTCGCTACGATTTTTTAAGAATGGGTCTAATTTGACCTGTAACCGTCGATTCGCTTTTGAGAAATCGACGGTTACAGGTCAAATTAGACCCATTCTTAAAAAATCGTAGCGACCCTAAAAATGGATCATTTACAAAAACCGTTGGCTTAAAAATGTTCTCCGTAGCATGACAAGCTTTACGATACTACAGACTGTCCATTTTAAGAGGCTCTATGCGATTTTTTAAACATGGGTCTATTTCGCCCTTTAACCTTCGATATATGGAATGCGTGATGTCGAGATATTGACATGCGGTTTGCGCCAAAAGTCTTAGAATCGCAGCATGCCCTTGCATATGATGTATAGGAAGAAAGCGTAATCCATTTGCAAATTTTGAGTTGTTGCCGGTGGGCGGGGGGGGGGGGGCATCTCCCTTCCAAGCCCCATATTGTTGCCTCCCCACCCCCCTCCATTACGTCTCATTGATAGTGAAAAAAAAACCGCATGTCACATGTTGTGTCATTACCTTAAACAGAGGGTGGCTACTGCCTTTTGGTACACTATGTATAATATTTCTTATCTTACTTTACAGGGTGGCGCAAAAGTCCGTTTTTTTATTTTGAACGGCTACAGATGAAAAATGTATACTTCGGGGTCTTCCATAACTTTGTAAGAGCTTTCGCGTGGGGGGGGGGGGGGTCAAAACTTTCAAGACTCTTGAAAATCTGTGACGTTGCCGTCACCTACTGAAATAGGCTCCGCCTCCTGTCCATACCTGTTCCTCCTTATACCTTGACTAGTGGCGGCTCGTGAAATGCGATACATCGATGTCTACTCCATTTAAAACTGTAGAAAAGTATCCATTTCTTGGGGGTTCAATTGCACCCATTGACGATCGATACTTTTCTATAGTTTTAAATGGAGTAGACATCGATTTATTGCATTCCACGAGCCACCACCGACCTTGACTCTCATCGCTAAAATCGTACACAGAGACATTCTTTGTGATTTTTTTTTTTTTTTTTTTTTTTTTTTTTTTTTTACAAATTAATGTAGACCTAGTCATTTCATAGCGATTTTGATAGTAACATGTCGTGAATCAAGGCACTGTATACAAATCTCGACACTAGAAAGAGATGGTCATGAATGAGGGCCACGAGAGGGTGAGAGAGATGGCTTGGAACGCTTCGCGAGGTTCGTCCCAGCTGATCGCGACCCAGAAGCGAATGGCGTCGCGTGAAATTCGGCAACCCTGCATTCTATCCATTTAAACTCCTACAAAAGGTCGACTTCTGGGGGCAAGGAAAATTCGATTTATTTAAAGAGTTTGAATGGACGAGTCGCATTGTTGCCAGATGGCACGTGACATCACTCATCGCGACTGATCTGTGCATTCTTAGACGCACTCCATTAGGCCATTAAATTTTGAAGGATGTAGGCACTTCAAATTCTTGGATTTCATCGTTTTTTTCTCTGTACTTCATCAAGAGCCTGGTCAGGTCTCTCATCTGCATTGGAACATACGAATAGCGCGGTATTGAAAAATTTGAACATATGATAGCGGTCCTTAAGATTCATGAAAATTTGGGACCCGAACTTCACAATGGGGCTCTTGCAAACTTTTGCTACAGGGGATTGAAGTGTTGATTCTTGCATGTGTGCAAAAACCTGTAAAAGTGACGACGAGTACACTAAAAAATCACAAAATTTACTCTCTAAATCGGGCTTAATGGCGGAGAGACGCAGGTATCATGGGAGATTCCTATTTACATTAGGACATATCTCTGTGTTTCTGTGGAGAGAGTGACGTATTAGACAGGACTTTCCCATGACACCTGCGTTGAACCGCCATTACGAACTTTCCGTTGCAGCAGTTATGCCAGTTTTTAACTGAATTTTAGACTTTTTTAGTAAGACTACTATCGTGATTTTCGCCGGATTTGCTGATAGCTAAAGTTTGCAAGAGCCCCATTAAGTTGTCGCTTTGAACCGCTTTAGAGACGTTTTCTGTTGACTTCCCACTAAAACCATGCATTGAGTTTTCGCTTACAACAGGTTTAGACATAATGTGATTCGCTTCTCAACTTCATGCCAAAGTACCGCCGTTTGTGTCGTAACACTTTAGGTGTATGGAATCAGAGAAATGTGTTTTGCTTAATTACATATTGATAGTCAAACAGTGAAAAATTGCGCCTCGATGTGTCCGATAACATCGCTAAAAAATGCAACGGATGTGTTAATCAGATCTTCCTAATAGGAAGCCGTTTGATATGGAACCTATAAATATGATGAGCACGCTCTGCTCGATTTTAATGTCATAAGTGTCACATTTCGTGCAAGTTACTCGTGCTTTGATTGTCACTCTACGATTTTATCAAACACCCGCTCCCGTTTCGTCGCATTCCATAGCTTTGGTTTTGTGTGTATTGGTTTTTGTGAAGATATCATTCATTTTTTTTCCTGCCGGAAGAAGTGAGTGCTATAGTGTAGATACAGCGTGTTCTGCGAAATTCGCGGCATTATTTCTTGAAAGTTCTGCTTATTTCTTTGCTGTCGATCATAAAACAATAAGCCGGGTTTCAAATCTCCAGTCTGGATTCCGTGGCCTGAATTCGTATTATTTTTTTTTTTTCACTGGATTAAAAAAAAGCCGGCAAAAAAGCAAGCCACCACTTTCTACACCAGAGGGAATCTTAAGATGAGATTTCCTCCATCGAAGCCCTTACTCTATCATTTGCTCCAAAGCTCATCAAAAGCTGATACCAAAGACACCTACCAATTTCTCATCGAGTATCGGGGGTTCCACTTGTGAAGGAAAAGAAGTTGCTTCTCCTGTGCATTTCATACCGTCCCATCTCGATACGAAAAGTATCCGTGATTCACAAATCTGGTAAATTGGATCCATTTTCATTCAGTATTAATATCATAGGATGACTCACCCCATCATAATCTCGATCTCAAGACTACTGTTCTGAAACTCGTGAACAAACTTTCATCTTTGTTGCCTTATCAAAGTTGGAAGATAACTTCCAAAAAGGCAAACCACCAAGCTATGCTCGAGAAACCAGCTTAATTTCACCAAGCGAAGAACTCAAAATTTTTTACCACCAGTATTTTCATATTTTGGCCTACTTACTTGAAAATACTATCGAGGATTTGAAAGAAGCACGATAAAAAAATAAACAAAAGGAAATCGAAAATAAATAATTCTTAAAATTCTGATCCTTCAACAGTTTTGCTTGCGATTGCAGTTATTAAGCGGTTATTGACTGAATCTGAATTTTAACGAAAAAATTCTAAGAAATTCTTTAATACCCTACTGTCATCCGTTATTGTTTTGCCGCTATCAAAATTTATGCATTTATAAAAATGTTTCTTTTATTCTTGATGTGGCTCGTGAGACACCTTGAGCTCTGAACTTTAGCTCACATTGAATTCATCAAAATTGTTTAACGATTCTGATCACACTTCTTTCCAACTCTTTTCGCTCATATGATTTTCATCTAAATTTAATATGTTCTACGTATTTATGGCGTGGGTACTATCCCACCTTTGGGCTTGAGTTTTAAATTGAATTCATCAACATTTTTTAACGATTTAGTCTTAATTAAAAAAAAAAAAAAAACAATACAAAAAATTATTTGTCGTTTTTGACTCTCATTCTGCTTTAAAATGTTTTATTTATTTATGGCGTGGGTACTTTCCCATCTTTGGGCTTGAGTTTTAAATTGAATTTATCAACATTTTTGAACGACTAAGCCTTCCTTCAAAACTTTTTCGGCGTTTATGATTCTCATTTTAATTCAAAATGTTTTATTTATTCATGGCGTGGGTGCTATCCCATTTGTGGGCTTAAGTTTTTGATTCAATTCGTCAACATTTTTTAACGATTTAGTCTTTATTAAAAAAAAAAAAAAAAAAAAAAAAAAAAAAAAAAAAGTTATTTATCGTTTTTGATTCTCATTCTGCTTTAAAATGTTTTATTTATTTATGGCGTGGGTACTTTCCCATCTTTGGGCTTGAGTTTTAAATTGAATTTATCAACATTTTTGAACGACTAAGCTTTCTTTCAAAACTTTTTCGGCGTTTATGATTCTCAGTTTAATTTAAAATGTTTTATTTATTAATGGCGTGGGTGCTATCCCATTTGTGGGCTTAAGTTTTTGATTCAATTCGTCAAAATTTTTTAACGATTTAGCCTTTATTAAAAAAAAAAATATTTGTCGTTTTTGATTCTCATTCTGCTTTAAAATGTTTTATTTATTTATGGCGTGGGTACTTTCCCATCTTTGGGCTTGAGTTTTAAATTGAATTTATCAACATATTTGAACGACTAACCTTCTTTCAAAACTTTTTCGGCGTTTATGATTCTCAGTTTAATCCAAAATGTTTTATTTATTTATGGCGTGGGTGCTATCCCATTTGTGGGCTTAAGTTTTTGATTCAATTCACCAAAATTATCTACCGTTTACTCTAATTTTATCGCAAATTCCTTGCCTTGCACGTTTCTCAATTTAATGACTCTTGTTTCTGCATTCGAACCAAAAATGTTTTATTTACTAATGGCGTGGGTACTATCTCATCTTTGGGCTTGAATTGTAACTTTAGGCTTTTTAATTGAAGTTATTTCACGATTCAAACCACGTTTTTTACGAAGTTTTTTTGTTAGTAAGATTTTCATTTCTATTTAATATGTTCTACTTATTCATGGCGTGGGTACTATCCCATCTTTGGGCTTGAGTTTCAGATTAAATTCTTCAAAATTATTTCACGATTCACCCTTCATTTCAGCGTAATTTTTTTTACTCTCATGCTTCTCAAATAAATTTAAAATGTTTTATTTATTTATGGCGTGGGTGCTATCCCATCTTTGGGCTTGAGTTTTAGATTTGAATTAATTTTTTCGAAGTTCTTGCACGATTTATACCACGTTTGCTACTAATTATTTTGGCAAGTAAGATTCTCATTTCTATTTAACATGTTCTACTTATTCATGGCGTGGGTACTATCCCATCTATGGGCTTGATTTTCTTATTGAACACCTCAAAATTATTTCACGTTTCACCATACCTTTCATCGTAATTTTTTTAACTTTCATGCTCCTCAACTGAACTTAAAATGTTTTATTTATTTATGGCGTGGGTATTATCCCATCTCTGGGCTTGAGTTTTAAATTAAAATTTATTGACATTATTTTACTGTTTCCTTCAGTTCTCATCGTAACTTTTTCGGCTCGTATTTTTTCTAATTTCATCGTAAAATGTTCTATTTATTCATGGCGTGGGTACTCTCCCATCTGTGGGCTTGACCGCTGTATTTCTCTTTCAAAATTATTCAGCACGATTACCTTTCTTCTCAACTTTTTTTGCTCTTGTGATTCTCATCTAAGTATAAAATGTTTTATTTATTAATGGCTTGGGTTCTATCCCATCTATGGGCTTGAGTTATTTGTAATTATTATACTGTCGATCCCTGTTTTCATTATAAGTTTTTCAGCTGGTATAATTCTGCTTAATCTATTTTAAAATGTTCTATTTACTTATGGCGTGGGTACTCTCCCACCTGTGGGCTTAAGAATCGTATGAAAACCATAGCTTTTATTTTGCCAATATATTTCCCTTTTCAGTTTTAAAGTTTTTGAGCTCTTTGTTTTTTCGTTCGAAAAATGTTTTATTTATTCATGGCGTGGGTACTCTCCCATCTGTGGGCTTGAAATCTGTTTTTAACGATCAATATCATTCAGTGAGTCATCCTCCCATTAATCGTAACTTTCGTAACTGTCTTGGTTCTTAACTAATTTCAAAATGTTTTATTTATTTATGGCGTGGGTATTATCCCATCTCTGGGCTTGAGTTTTAATTTCAAATTCATTTACATAATTTTCCTGTTTACTACAGTTTTCTTCGTAACTTTCGGATCTTATTTTTCTAATTTCATCTCACAATGTTCTATTTACTGATGGCGTGGGTACTATCCCACCTGTGGGCTTAAATATCGTTTTTAAATCGTCGCTAGTTTTTGACCGATTTATTTCCCGTTTCAGTTTAAAATTGTAAAAAGTTTTTTTATATTTCATTCGAAAAATGTTTTATTTATTCATGACGTGGGTACTCTCCCATCTGTGGGCTTGACAGCTTTTTTTTACTTTAAAACTTATTTAACAATTCAATTTACTTTTCTTCTCAACTTTTTTTGCTCTTGTGATTCTCATCTAAATATAAAATGTTCTATTTATTGATGGCTTGGGTTCTTTCCCATCTTTGGGCTTGAGATTTAAACCAACTTAAACTTTAAACTTGAGTTGTAACTATTTTACTGTCTATCCCATTTTTATCACAACTTTTTTGGGTCGAATCTTTCTCCATTTTTTTTTTTTTTTTTAAAATGTTTTACTTATTAATGGCAAGGGTTCTTACCCACCTTTGTGCTTAACTTTAATTTAAAGTAATCTAACTTACTTAACTGTTTTCCCTCTTTTTATCAGTCCTTGTTTGGCTTGTACGATTTTTGTTTAATTTTAAAATGTTCTATTTACTCATTGCGTGGGTACTGTCCCACCTTTGGGCTTGAGTTTCCAATCTGATTTATTGAAATTAATTTACGATTCAGCCTTTTTTGTTTGTTTTTATCTCAACTTTTTTTTTGGCTTGTAGTCATCTTATTTTATCTTAAAATGTTCTATTTACTAATGGCTTGGGTACTGTCCCACCTTTGGACTTGAGTTAAAAATTGAATTCGTTAAAGTCGTTTAACAATCCAGTCTCGCCCACAATCCGGTTCCTAAACGTCTGTTCAAATTAAAGCGCTTGGTTACAAAACCTGCAATATCCATACTGCAAAGTTTCTAAGATTGTGCTCCTATAATAGTGCTCATATTGTGTTTTAATGGATGGATTGAATGCACACTTAAGTTCTGTCACCAAGAAATTGTTCAATCGTGAACCTTTTTACTAAGAAAATGTGTGAAATTACAAACAATTGACTTCAAAGAGAAAAATAAAAATCTGGGATTTTCATAAAAATGTGGCAATGAGGGTTGCTGGTTTTGTAACCGTACGCTTTAATTATTACTTCTACTATTACTTATGTTCTCTGTAATTTATGATTTGTTTTTCTTTGTTTCAATTCCCGATATTGGCATCATGTTTGTTGCGTTTTAAATTGCGTTTTTCAACTTTCTGTAACTTCATTTCTAAAATTTAACTCCAGCATCATCCTCTTTACTTTTGTTCGAAGCACTTTTATTGAGAGAAAGTTTAAAAAATAATGGCAGTTCTCGATCTTAATTTTTAGTGGTTTTCTGACCACTTTAAATTAAGACCGTTTTTTTGTTTGTTTTATTTTTATTCTCTTAAGCCAACTTCGAGAAGATTCTTTATAGTTCATCAAATTAAGAATCTGTCAGTCAGTGGCGGCTCGTCAAATTAGGCAAACAGTGTCCTCCTCTCATTTAACCAATGTTAAAGAATCTATTCTTTTGCCTAAGTTTAAATGGAAAAATTGCATGGTTGCCAAATCGCCCGAGCCGCCACTGATGTCAGTTCGACAAACCACGTGAAAAGCATTTAAAGGAGCGCCAGCTTATTTTTAAAAATGAAATAAACCGGGGGAAAAAAATAAATAACTAAAAAGTTCAGTCAATGACATTATTTTCGTAACGAATGGGGCTTTCTGCCATTTCATACTTTCTGTTAACTACAAAACATAATTGGTAAATCAATGAATAAAAATTTACCCATGATGGAAATTTTCTTCAGTTCTTAACTTGTTAAACATGATTGGAATGTATAAAGAGATAATGGTCGGGATTCAGCGGCGGCTCGTGCAATGTGGCAACAGTATAATCCCTCCATTTAAACCTACGTAAAACAATCGATCCTGAGGAGGTGCAATGCACCCCCAATATATATCGATACTTTTGCATAGGTTTCAATGGCAAAAAAGCATGGTTGCCAAATTGCACGAGCCGCCACTGTCGGGATTTCAGCGAAATATTGTAGATTAGCTTTTTTTGAAATATTGTGATGTCTCAAACACGTCATTAAAATCTTATCCTAAGTTTTAAAGTAAGTTGTATAAAGAGTTTTTATCATGTAGTATTGTCTTAGGTTTCGATAGAAAGTCAGATACGAATAAATTTGTTATTTTCTCCTTTAAAAGTATCATTTGTGCACATTTTGCTCCTACTTATCAATCCATTTATCTACTGATTCAGTGCAGTTTTTACGTATATTGAAAATAAGCTTCAGGATCATTCCGATTAATTCTAATTGGACTCATTTATATTAACGGGGCCTATTAAACCTTGAACGTATTGCCATTTTCACTTGACTATAGTATTATTATAAAATTAGACCTGCGGGCCGATCATTTACTTCATCGTTAAATCGATCGTTATAATTGTCTACGAGTGATGCTATTGGTCGAGTATTGTAACACTTAGCCGTTGCTATGGTAACCATCGTTATAGTGTCCGTTTTTTAAAGGTTACTCATGAGTATCCTTTATAAAACGAGACTCTTAACGATGGTTACCATAGCAACGGCCAAGTTTTACAATACTCGACCAATAGCATCACTCATAGACAGTTATAACGATCGATTTAACGATGAAGTAAATGATCGGCCCGCAGGTGCAAAAAATTCCTTGAAACTTCCAGAAACTTTCCTTCCGTGCATAAAGTCTTGTTTCTGAAAATCTCAAGCAATTTTATTCATCAGATTTTTTTAAGGGAATCATATGTATAGTCAAGATTAAATGACGACGTTGGAATCTAGTAGGTCGGTTTAGTATGAATGTGTCGAATTCGTCTGCAACTAATATAATGGGCGACTTGTAAACGAGGATTACGATTACTTGATAATCGTGTAATCGATTACCACTTGTTCCCTTCCAGTGGTCTAAACTAAGGATCGCAGGGGGGGGGGGGGGGGGGGGAGTTGTGAAAGTGACCATTGATGATCCCTAGAAAATGTAGTCTCCTTAAAGGTGGCAGCTAGTGAAATGCGATGTATCGATGTCCACACCATTTAAAACTATAGAAAAGTATCAATTTCTCGGGGGTTCAATTGCACTCCCTGACGATCGATACTTCTCTATAGTTTTAAATAGAGTAAACATCGATATATCGCACTGTGGTCGGAGATAGAAAAAAAAGAGTGGCCAAAAATCAGTGGAAAAAGTAATAAAAAACATTGATTTCGAGCTTTTAAGCTTAATTTAAAACTTTTCAGTGACGTTTCTAAGCTTGAATTACTTGTTGAAAGTGTTTTCTGTGATTAAAATCTGTGGGTCCTATTGAAAGCTTACAAATGAGAAATTGATGAGAAACGTATTTTCTGATTTTTTGCCTCTTTTTGAGGATCTTAGACCACTGGCGCAACCAGGATCTCTTCCATCTCTCTCATTTCCCATTTGAATGTATAAGTAGGAAAAGGACAGAAGGAGGGGGTTTCATCCCGGCCCGGACCCTGGGGTGGAGTATAGTTTCATGTTTTTTTTTTTTTTTCTTTCTTGAACCGAGTAAAATTTCAAACGCATTGCACAGTCCCTAATAATCTCGGGTACTGAGATATCGCAACTCATGGCGTAGTATGGGTTAAATTTTTGGTTATTCTTGACGAATACACAGTTGCGTTCACCCTCAAAATAGCAATATTCTACCGAATCTTCGCGAAAAATCTGAGAAAATTTGTGAACATTGCTGTTTTGAGGGGGAATGATAGCAGATACGTCGATAATGACCAATATTTTGATTTTCACGGTACCTTGTTGGTTGATTGCAGTTAGTTTCATGGTTTAAGTTATGGTGTTTACATTTTACACGCGTGCAAAAAAAAAAAAAAAAAAAAAAAAAAAAAAAAAAAAAAAAAAAATATATAAGAGCACACATTTAAGTCGAATAAGAAATGAAATGCCAAATAGTAAGTTCAATTCTGAAATCAAAAAAGATACACGATGCAAAGGCACAGAGACACAGCACTACTGGATCAGATCACAGCGTTATTCGGCACTATGAAAACAAAAATTAAATTTAAAAAATAAACTTTATCAAAGGGTTTCAAAGGAAAAGCACTTATGAAAACTAAACTTCACTAGCACAGCACA
Source organism: Trialeurodes vaporariorum (assembly GCA_011764245.1). Classification (NCBI taxonomy): domain Eukaryota; kingdom Metazoa; phylum Arthropoda; class Insecta; order Hemiptera; family Aleyrodidae; genus Trialeurodes; species Trialeurodes vaporariorum. The sequence continues at coordinate 51,124,383 of VMOF01000379.1, forward strand.
TGAATGATCACAACTCAGAGGGACTCACGGGACTGACGGTGCTGGTTACCGTAAGTGCCTCTGGTGGGAGCACTGTAAGTTCCCGTCCTCGTGCCTGCAGAGGTTCGGTGAATTTGGGATTACCTGAGTCCAAAGGTCCACCGCGTTCGGAGGGATGGGAAATACCGGTGCGTGGCCGGCACTCCGCTCACCGAATATGCGGTTCGCAGGGCTGGTCAAACTGCAGTTCTCACACCGGGACTACCGGTGCCCACAACTGAAGATTCGGCGCCAGCAATCGTAAGTCGAGTTTACCGTCACTTACGGTACAGTGGCCGGCACTGATTTTTTTCCGTGCAGGTGAATTCACCGTCAATCTAAGGAGTGGGTCTGTTGCAAACTTTTGCTACAACGATTGAGAGTGTTTAATCTAATGTAAAATCGCCTGAAAAGTCCAATGGTGGCATCAGAAAGCCACAAAATGAGATAATAAACTCACAAGAAGCGTTTAATGAAATCCAAGATGGCGGCAAAATATCGAGCAATCCGTATGCATGCACCACGAACATTCAAGGATAGCCAACCTCACAACATCGATCACAACCAATCACAACGTAAACAAACACATAACCTCTACCTCCAATGAGGTTGTAAACGTTGGCAATCCTTGGATGATCACGGTGCATACATTCAGATTCCTCGATATTTTGCCGCCATCTTGGATTTCAATAAACGCCTCTTGTGAGTTTATTATTGTATTTCATGACTTAATGATGCCACCAATGGACTTTTCAGGCGATTTTACATTGGAATAATAACTTTTTATCGTTGTAGCAAAAGTTTGCAACAGACCCATTCCTTGAAAATCACGCCAGTTGGCAACCCTGCATCTCGAACGCAATTTGAAGCGATTTCATCGTGTTTGCACGAAACACTGACGGAAGTCAATGTGAGTAGTAAATATTAATCATCTCTTAATCATTGACTTAAAAACAATTTTGGCCCAACGAGTTTCATACTTTCAATTTTGACGAAAAAAAAACTCGTAAGACGATCTTTTATGACCATATATTTTTCTGGTCTCCTTGAAAAGGGGGATAGGCAGTGAAGGTACGAAACTTTAGCAGCGCATAGATTTTGAAGAAATTAAATAATTTCAAAGCTGTTTTGTTTTTGTTTTTATATTTTTCATTGAACAGTAGATTTTCATTCCAATTCTTCGGATTCGTTTACAATACGTCTACCTTTAGATTTTTTTTTTTTTTTTTTTTTTGCCATCTTATGCAAAGATTGTCGAGTTGTTGATTATCCTACAGAAATTGAATTTCATTTCTGAGAGGGGAAGCGCACCTGCCGCATCGGCGGATCCAGCAATCTGGCAACAGTGTATTCTTCCCATTTGATTGTATGAGAAATAATCGATTAGTCGTGGGGATATCGCCTCCTCAAGAATCGATTGTTAATCATGCATTCAAATGGAAAGAATTCACAGTTGCCAGATTACTGGATCAAACAAAATTTTCATTGAGGCGGGAGCTGGAATTCGGGCCCATAGGCGTAAGGGCCCTTTCTGCGGAGAACATGTAAATCCATTTATCATACCCTCAAATAGTCATCCTCAAAATTTCGTGAAAAAATATGAAGTTTTGAGGACAGGAGAGCAGTTGGAAGATAGTGATTATTGGATCATTTACATTGGTAATGAAAAATTTTTAGCTGTTTTTCTCAAAACTTGATTTTGGCCTATATGGGCGTTTATTCCAACTACCGCCTCTATTGCGTCACAGTCTGTCCTTAAATACTGTCACACGCAGAAACGTGGCTTTTTGAGAAAACAACTGAGCAAAAGGTTTTGAAACATTTTACTCTGAAAGATCTTATCTTTAGGCTCATGAATCTAAACAGATTTAAAAAAAAAAAAAAAAAATCGAACTACATAGCGCACACATGAACGATATTAGTGAGACCAAGTCAAAGTGCCAATTTACACTGATATCGGTGATGCCCCGAAGACGAGAAGGGAAGTTTTGAGAGCCCTTTATTGTCATATCCGCGTTATGAAGATCTATAGTAGTAAACAGGTCTGCTCGTAAGTCTATTTCCCCACTGAAAATATCATTGACGATGCCCCGGAAGAGCAGAGGGGACGTTTTGAGAGCCCTGCGCCACGTTGGCGTTAGGAAGCCCCCGAGATGAACAGGTCTGCTCGTAAGTCTATTTCTCCATTTAAAATAACCTTGGCGATGCCCCCGAAGAGTAGGGAGGACGTTTTGAGAGCCCTGCGCCACGTTGGGCCTTAAAAGTCCGCGAGATGAACAGGTCTGTTTGTAAGTCTAATGCCCTGTTGAAAATAACATTGGCGATGCCTCGGAAGAGCAGAGGGGACGTTTTGAGAACCCTTTGTCATATTGGGCCTTAAAAGTCCGCGAGAAAAACAGGTCTGTTTGTAAGTCTAATTCCCTGTTGAAAACAACATTGGCGATGCCTCGGAAGAGCAGAGGGGACGTTTTGAGAACCCTTTGTCATATTGGGCCTTAAAAGTCCGCGAGAAAAACAGGTCTGCTCGTAAGTATATTTCCCCTTTTAAAATAACAGTGGCGCTGCCCTGGAAGATCAGTGGGGACGTTAATAGAGCCCTCTGCTGTGCTGGCGTTAGGAAGCCCCGAGATGAACAGGTCTGCTCGTAAGTCTATTTCCCTATTTAAAATAAATTGAGGATGCCCCTGAAGAGCAGAGGGGGAGTTTTGAGAGCCCCTTCAATCTGTTGGCGTCAAAAGCCTTCGTGATGAACAGGTCTGCTCTTAAGTCTGTTTTCACATCTAAAATAACATTGCTGTTGTTCCGGGAGAGCATCGGGACATTTTTAGAACCCTTTGCTGGGCCGTAATGTAACTATAACATAGGGCATTCAGGGCAACGCCACTGAGTCCCCATTAAAATTAGTTTATTTTAAAGCGCCCCCTACTCTTACTGAAATTATCCGAGAATAGAGGGATTTCGGTCATTTATTTTGCCCCGGGGCCCCAAGAGGTGTAGTGACTGTTGGTGAGTGCGAATGAATGCAAAGTGAGTGATACTATATGTCTATCTGCCTGTCTCGCATTCATTGAGGATCACGGCAACCTTTAAACAATTTTGCGGCTTTCAAGTGTTCAAAGACCAATCAGAATGCCCTTTCAGATTACGTCATGAACGATCGAAACTTCTGTTGGAAACAACGGAGAAATATAGCAATAAGAAAGTCGAACAGGGTATTTTCTTTTGAAAGACATAGTACCTCAAATTTGTGCTTTTTTGCGCATATTTATTATTTTTAGTCACAAACTGTTGACTCTTTGAGCAGCGTACCGTGATGCTTATGTTTAGGATTAATAGACCCTGGAATCACCTTAAGTCAAGTAGATTTCAAGTACCTTAAGTCAAGTAGATTTCAAGTACCTTAAGTCAAGTAGATTTCAAGTAAAGTCTCTAAAAAAACGTCATTTTTGATCCCAACTGAAAAACATGGTCGATTTGAGTGGAAAAATGTCAACAAAATATTTTAACACCAACGTAAATCGGTTAAATAATTGATTTAGCCACTTCTGGTCCCTCTTACGTATCATTTTACGTAAGAATTAATCATTAAAAATGGAATCTGTTGACATTGCAACTGGCCCATACGGCGGTCATACGCAGAACGCAACTTTCTCACGCTTCGAGTTAACTTGTTTGATTTTATCGATGTCAAAAACCATTTCTCTTACGAAACATTCCACAGAAATACATAAGAAATGTCTATTCTGTTCCAGAATTGTGCAACAGACAAATAAACGCGATTATTGCAACAACAACACGCCTTCAATGCATTTCAAATGGTCAGAAACGTTGTGTTTGCACCCATCGTCCTTAATTCATTCTCGATCCAAGTCATAAGCTATTTGATGACTCTTCATATAAAAAGCACTCCTCGTTGCATTGCATAACGTTATAGAAAACGGTAAAACCTTCTGCTTCGTGAGGTCCATCAATTTTTTCCGATAAACTGCGTCGTTGTTTCATATTATAATCACATCGTATTATGTGCGAGGCCTAAATACGAGAGAATCAAGTCAATTTCCGCATTGCTGTGTGCTGTATAGAAGGCCTGCCTCATATTCTTATAACCCTATTAAAGTGATAAAAATTCGAAATGTGCACCATTTGACGCATAGCCGTATAGCTAGAAGTTTCTCTCTCTCTCTCTCTCTCTCTCTCTGCCTCTCTCTCTCTCTCTTTGCCTCTCTCTCTCTCTCTTTGCCTCTCTCTCTCTCTCTCTCTCTCTCTCTCTCTCTCTCTCTCTCTCCCTCTCTCTCTCTCTCTCTGCCCATTTGAACGCATGAGTCACAGAAGGATGGAGGGAGATAATGTCTCGTGACTTTAGCCCCTGTTTCTGTCCTTTTCTAACACGTGCGTTCCGTTCAAATGGGCAAAGAGAGAGAGAGAGAGAGAGAGAGAGAGAGAGAGAGAGAGAGAGAGAGAGAGAGAGAGAGAGAGAGAGAGAGAGTACAAATTCATAGCCGTATCCAGGAATTTGTCTTTCTCTCTCTTTGCCCATTTGAACGCATGTGTTAGAAAAGGACAGAAACAGGGGCTAAAGTCATGTGACAGCCCTGCAGCCATCCTTTTCTGACTCATTCAGAGTCCTCTATGACCCTATATAGATGTCCGTTTCACTTATTAGGTAGGAAAATTTTGGGCAAAAACACATTTAGTACACAGTTTTACCTGAAATTGAAACTTTTCTTATTATAACCTTCACGCGCTAAATTAGACAAGCTTTTTTTCGCTTCTCAAATTTTACTTAAATTTTGAGATAAAACATAACGAACATAAAAAGTAGTAAAAAAAATTAAACAATGATGTTTAAAAAATATTTATAATGTATGCATTTAGTAACTTAGTTACATGTATACATAGTCTAATGCTATGCAACCATAAGGAAAAATAATTTTTGTTCATAAAATTTGTGTAGTCTTGCTAATAAAATGTTAAAACAACAAACAAGAAACAAAAATTGAGCTGCGTCAAAACCCGGGGGCGATTGCCCCTCCCCCAAATGACGCCGTTGTGAGTCATGAGTGAAGAAATTCTAGCCAGGGGCGTCATTTCAAGTTCGGCTTGGGGGGGGGGGGCAAAAAATCGGATAACCTTTTTTTTTTGCTTATCAATATAATTTTAAAGCCAAAGAGCCGTCTCTTGGGGGCAATAATCGGATGACCTTTTTTTTTGCTCATCAATATAATGGGGCAGTTGCAAGGGTCTGAAATTTGGTGTTTTGTATAAATAAAATTATAGCACTTGATGAGCTGAGAACAATGGTGCCTTTGGTTTTTTCATAAGCGTCCCAGTTTTGGAGATACACACGTGTAAAAATGTAAGAAATCGTGGGTGTAGTGACGTCACTACGCGGAATTCCCATTTAAAACAATGTATTTTGGGCTAAAATCTCATCTCCGGAACAATGGGACATAATGAGAAACCGAAGGCATCTTTGTGCTCAGCTCATCAAGTACTTTCATTTTCTTTATAAAAATCTTATCATTTCAGACCCTTGCAACTGCCCCATTCGTGCTAGCTTTTGAGCCTGACTTCAAATCCTTGGGGGGGGGGGGGGGGGGGCAATTGCCCCCCAGCCCCCCCCCCCCCCCTAAATGACGCCCATGATTCTAGCTCTCCAAAATAGGATCTTTAGTTTTTGCATTAGTTTTTGCGTTTTTTCTGAAATTTCGAAAAAGTGAATGTACCCACGTTTGATCTTATACGTGCTTCAAGTTAACAAACTCAATCGCGCCAAAAAAAAATTATTTTATTCCGTTAAATCTGACAGCACTGTTCACATGCGTTCTGTATTAAAATGACAGGAGGGTACGGGGGCATGGGGGTGCGGCAGCGGCGGCTCGTGCAATGTGGCAACAATGGATTTCCTCCATTTAAAACTGTGTACAAAAATCGATTACTTGGTGAGGCGTAGCGCCTCACCTAGTATCGATCTTTTTGCATACGTTTAAATGGCAAAAGTGCACGGTTGTCAGATTGCACGAGTCGCCACTGGGGTGCGGGGGTGCAATGACGAGCGAACATCACGGGCAGTGTTGCCAGATGGAGGGGGTAAAAATCCGTATGGTCCCCATTTAAATCAATGTAAAAGGTACGACTTTTTCACCCTTCATCTGGCAACACTGATCACGGGTCCCGGGAGAAGGAGAGGGGTGAAATGTGAGCCACTAACTGTTGTTGTTACATGATTGAAGTCACTTAAACAAAAACGGCTTAAGACACATTACGTGCGTGCTAGCTTTTTACGCAGAAAATCTGCCCTGATGAGTGATGGGTGTCTCCTTGAAAACTTTTGTTGTAAACAAATAAAACAGTGATTTATGCTTTCATGAAGCATTTACGTCAGATGATTAATGGAAGTACTGGAAAGTTTTAACGTCTATTGTGCAACTTGGGGAAAAGGATTTAACGAACAAGGCTGCAATGCAGATTTAACCTCTGTTACAATACAGTGATAGTTCAGAGACATTTGCGAAATAAGGGACACCCTACCGGCTTACTTACTCCTTTAAGTCTTCACGACTGAAGTTGGACTATACGTCTTCAACTCCTCAACAGCGCACCTCTTTATCAATTTTTAAACAACAGAAATGATCGATTTTTGTGTTAGTTATAGGGGCAGTTGCAAGGGTCGGAAATGTTGTGTTTTTCATAAAGGAAATGAAAGAACTAATAAATGAGCTGAGAACCAAAATGTCTTTGATCTCTATTTAAGTAGGTATCATTGTTCTAGAGATGAGATTTTTGGCCTTTAAGTATCAATGTTCTAGAGATGAAATTTTTGCCCAAAATACATGGTTTTAAATCTGCGCAATAACGTTAACTGCTACGCACACGTTTTTTAAAATTTTACACATGTGTATCTCCAAAATCGGGACACTTATAGGAAAAACCCAAAGGTACCATTGTTCTCAGCTCACCAAGTACTATCATTTTATAGGTATTTGTATTCATAAAAAACACAACATTTCCGACCCTTGCAACTGCCCCATTGGAACCGTTCCCAGGAAAAGGGACTTTAAAACATAAGTTGCGATCTTCAGACTAAGTCTTAATATTTATCCATAATGCTAATTTCTCAGGAAGAGCATAAGCGTTGTTTTATGAGTTTTGATTCAGAAATGCCATCAATGGTGCTCTTGCTAACTTCTGCTCCATGCGATTGAATTTATAATTCTTTGTGAAATCCGTCGAAAATGACAATGGGCAAAGAGAGAAATTACGAAATTCATTCATAGACTCTCAAATAGACTTTAAAGATTAAGAGCAAAATGGTGCGGAGCTACGCAGGAACCACGGGGGATTCCTATCTAATTCGAGGCTTTTCTCTGAGTGTTTCTGCAGAGAGAGTGAAAAATTTGACAGGAATCTCCCATGAGACCTGTAGCTCCGATATTTAAGATCAATGATGGTGTAGCTATGCAGATATTATAAGAGATTCTTATCTAATCCTAATCTGTGTGAAACACACAAACGAAAGCCTCAAATTACATTGGAATTCCCCCTGGTACCTGCGTAGCTACGTCATTCGGCCTCTATCGCTTCAACTTGGCAAATTCAGGCGATCGCTCTCAAGGCAAGGGTTTTATATCTTTTGAAACTGTGGCCGCTTCACTGTAGCAACTCATGGCTATGCAACATGGGCAAAAAGGGGATGTCGCCAAAACCCAGCTCGTGACCCCTCTATCGATTCAGCTCCGCAAATGGAGTCGATCGCCCTCAAGGGTTTTCATATCTTTTGAGACTGTGACCGCTTCTCTAGCAACTCATGGCTATGCAACATGGGCAAAAAGGGGATGTCGCCAAAACCCAGCTTGTGACCCCTCTATCGATTCAGCTCCGCAAATGGAGTCGATCGCCCTCAAGGGTTTTCATATCTTTTGAGACTGTGGCTGCGTCTCTAGCAACTCATGGCTACGCAACATGGGCAAAAAAGGGATGTCTCCAAAACCCAGCTTGTGACCCCTCCATCGATTCAGCTCCGCAAATGGAGTCGATCGCCCTCAAGGGTTTTCATATCTTTTGAGACTGTGGCTGCTTCTCTAGCAACTCATGGCAATGCAACGTGGGCAAAAATGGGTTGTCGCCAAAACCCAGCTTGTGACCCCTCTATCGATTCAGCTCCGGAAATGGAGTCGATCGCCCGCAAGGGTTTTCATATCTTTTGAGACTGTGACCGCTTCTCTAGCAACTCATGGCTATGCAACATGGGCAAAAAGGCGATGTCGCTAAAACCCAGCTTGTGACCCCTCTATCGATTCAGCTCCGCAAATGGAGTCGATCGCCCTCAAGGGTTTTCATATCTTTTGAGACTGTGGCTGCGTCTCTAGCAACTCATGGCTACGCAACATGGGCAAAAAAGGGATGTCTCCAAAACCCAGCTTGTGACCCCTCCATCGATTCAGCTCCGCAAATGGAGTCGATCGCCCTCAAGGGTTTTCATATCTTTTGAGACTGTGGCTGCTTCTCTAGCAACTCATGGAAATGCAACGTGGGAAAAAATGGGATGTCGCCAAAACCCAGCTTGTGACCCCTCTATCGATTCAGCTCCGGAAATGGAGTCGATCGCCCTCAAGGGTTTTCATATCTTTTGAGACTGTGACCGCTTCTCTAGCAACTCATGGCTATGCAACATGGGCAAAAAGGCGATGTCGCTAAAACCCAGCTTGTGACTCCTCTATCGACTCAGCTCCGCAATTATAGTCGATCGCCCTCAAGGGTTTTCAAATCTTTTGAGACTGTGGCTGCGTCTCTAGCAACTCATGGCTATGCAACATGGGCAAAAAGGGGATGTCGCCAAAACCCAGCTTGTGACCCCTCTATCGATTCAGCTCCGCAAATGGAGTCGATCGCCCTCAAGGAAATTCAAATCTTTTGAGACTGTGGCTGCGTCTCTAGCAACTCATGGCTATGCAACATGGGCAAAAAGGGGATGTCGCCAAAACCCAGCTTGTGACCCCTCTATCGATTCAGCTCCGCAAATGGAGTCGATCGCCCTCAAGGGTTTTCATATCTTTTGAGACTGTGGCTGCGTCTCTAGCAACTCATGGCTATGCAACATGGGCAAAAAAGGGATGTCGCCAAAACCCAGCTTGTGACCCCTCTATCGATTCAGCTCCGCAAATGGAGTCGATCGCCCTCAAGGGTTTTCATATCTTTTGAGACTGTGGCTGCGTCTCTAGCAACTCATGGCTATGCAACATGGGCAAAAAAGGGATGTCGCCAAAACCCTGCTTGTGACCCCTCTATCGATTCAGCTCCGCAAATGGAGTCGATCGCCCTCAAGGGTTTTCATATCTTTTGAGACTGTGGCTGCGTCTCTAGCAACTCATGGCTATGCAACATGGGCAAAAAAGGGATGTCGCCAAAACCCAGCTTGTGACCCCTCTATCGATTCAGCTCCGCAAATGGAGTCGATCGCCCTCAAGGGTTTTCATATCTTTTGAGACTGTGGCTGCGTCTCTAGCAACTCATGGCTATGCAACATGGGCAAAAAGGGGATGTCGCCAAAACCCAGCTTGTGACCCCTCTATCGGTTCAGCTCCGCAAATGGAGTCGATCGCCCTCAAGGGTTTTCATATCTTTTGAGACTGTGGCTGCTTCTCTAGCAACTCATGGCTATGCTACATGGGCAAAAAGGGGATTTCGCCAAAACCCAGCTTGTGACCCCTCTATCGATTCAGCTCCGCAAATGAAGTCGATCGCCCTTAAGGGTTTTCATATCTTTTGAGACTGTGGCTGCTTCTCTAGCAACTCATGGCTATGCTACATGGGCAAAAAGGGGATGTCGCCAAAACCCAGCTTGTGACCCCTCTATCGATTCAGCTCCGCAAATGGAGTCGATCGCCCTCAAGGGTTTTCATATCTTTTGAGACTGTGGCTGCGTCTCTAGCAACTCATGGCTACGCAACATGGGCAAAAAAGGGATGTCTCCAAAACCCAGCTTGTGACCCCTCCATCGATTCAGCTCCGCAAATGTAGTCGATCGCCCTCAAGGGTTTTCATATCTTTTGAGACTGTGGCTGCTTCTCTAGCAACTCATGGCAATGCAACGTGGGCAAAAAGGCGATGTCGCTAAAACCCAGCTTGTGACCCCTCTATCGATTCAGCTCCGCAAATGGAGTCGATCGCCCTCAAGGGTATTCATATCTTTTGAGACTGTGACCGCTTCTCTAGCAACTCATGGCTATGCAACATGGGCAAAAAGGGGGTGTCGCCAAAACCCAGCTTGTGACCCCTCTATCGATTCAGCTCCGCAAATGGAGTCGATCGCCCTCAAGGGTTTTCATATCTTTTGAGACTGTGGCTGCTTCTTTATTAACTCATAGCTATGCAACATGGGCAAAAAGGGGATGTCGCCAAAACCCAGCTTGTGACCCCTCTATCGATTCAGCTCCGCAAATGGAGTCGATTGCCCTCAAGGGTTTTCATATCTTTTGAGACTGTGACCGCTTCTCTAGCAACTCATGGCTATGCAACATGGGCAAAAAGGGGATGTCGCCAAAACCCAGCTTGTGACCCCTCTATCGATTCAGCTTCGCAAATGGAGTCGATCGCCCTCAAGGGTTTTCATATCTTTTGAGACTGTGGCTGCGTCTCTAGCAACTCATGGCTACGCAACATGGGCAAAAAAGGGATGGCTCCAAAACCCAGCTTGTGACCCCTCCATCGATTCAGCTCCGCAAATGAAGTCGATCGCCCTCAAGGGTTTTCATATCTTTTGAGACTGTGGCTGCTTCTCTAGCAACTCATGGCAATGCAACGTGGGCAAAAATGGGATGTCGCCAAAACCCAGCTTGTGACCCCTCTATCGATTCAGCTCCGGAAATGGAGTCGATCGCCCGCAAGGGTTTTCATATCTTTTGAGACTGTGACCGCTTCTCTAGGAACTCATGGCTATGCAACATGGGCAAAAAGGCGATGTCGCTAAAACCCAGCTTGTGACCCCTCTATCGATTCAGCTCCGCAAATGGAGTCGATCGCCCTCAAGGGTTTTCATATCTTTTGAGACTGTGGCTGCGTCTCTAGCAACTCATGGCTATGCAACATGGGCAAAAAGGGATGTCGCCAAAACCCAGCTTGTGACCCCTCTAAGCTCCGCAAATGGAGTCGATCGCCCTCAAGGGTTTTCATATCTTTTGAGACTGTGGCTGCTTCTCTAGCAACTCATGGCTATGCTACATGGGCAAAAAGGGGATGTCGCCAAAACCCAGCTTGTGACCCCTCTATCGATTCAGCTCCGCAAATGAAGTCGATCGCCCTCAAGGGTTTTCATATCTTTTGAGACTGTGACCGCTTCTCTAGCAACTCATGGCTATGCAACATGGGCAAAAAAGGGATGTCGCCAAAACCCAGCTTGTGACCCTCTACTCATTCCGCTCTAAACTGTAAAGTAATTTTGTGATTCTATGAGTGAATTTCGAGATTTTTCAGTAGTTATGCTGATCGCCATTTTTGCTGGATGTTACTCAGGTACTTACTACTTAATCGCTTACAGCATGTGTTAGAAAGAGCACTATTGTAATTTGTCTTGTCTTGATGTCAGCTTGAAAGTCAGATTTGCGTTTGCGCTCTGGGGGCTGATCTTGCTCTTTTGGACGCATTGGCGTCATTCAGGGGGGCTGGGGGGGGGGGGGGGGAATGCCCCCCCAAGGATTTGAAGTCAGGCTCAAATACTGGCATGAATTATATTGATGAGTAAAAAAAAAAGGTCGTTCGATTATTGCCCCCAAAAGACGGATCTTTGGCTCTAAATTTTTATTGATGAGCAAAAAAAAAAAAAAAAAAAGGTTATCCGATTTTTTGCCCCCTCCAAGCCGAAAATTATAATTGTTAGTCCAGTCAAATTAGGTTTTGTGCTGGAAATAATTCATAAAGTTTTTATATTTTGGATATAAGCTCACTATGGGGAGTAGATTTAAGGTCCATTGAGTCTACCAATTTTTCGGGGGTGGAACCCCCCCCTTTTCCTCAAAAAATCAAAAATAATGCCGACTGTGCGATGGTTTTTGGCAAATATCACAGAAACCGTTCGTCTGACGACCAAAACTTACTGGACTTCAATGAAAGAACAGGAAATTTCCTGTAAGATGACTCTTCCTTTGGATCGCTACGATATATAGTTCCGGAGAAAATTGAAAATTTTCAATGGGTAGGAAAACCAAAAATTTTCAAAAATATCAATTTTTCGACCAATTTTTGTGAATATCTTGCGAACGGCTCGTCAGAGACCAAAATTTATAAGAACCAATTTGAAAGACCATACAATTTTACATAAGGTGAGTATAAAGCAAATCATGAATAGTGTTTGGTTTTTAAAGTATTCAACTTTTAAAAGTCTGGGACAAAAGTTCTCCAACCAGGTATATGTATGTAGTGGGTTTAAGGGAAATGTTGATGTGCATTCTCTGAGTGCATCGTTTTCTCAGGAATGTTCACTAATACCTGTCACAATTTTTCAATTTTTTAATGCACCAGGGGGCGGGGGGTCATGGTCAGTGGTCACCCCTCCCCCCGCACATTAAATATACTTGGTGTGTCCTAAAAAATCCAACAGTTAATATTAAATATAAAACAATTTTAATGTACGGGGGAAGGGGTGGCCACGACCCCCCTTCTCACCCCCTTCCCCACCCCCACCCCCACCCACTCCCACACCCCCTCCCCCTACCCCGCCACCCTATATCCACCCCTCCCATCAGTTCACAAATTTTCCGTGAATTATAGTCATCCGGCGCGTGTTTCGTTGATCAATTCAAAATTCAAAACAGCGACAAAGAAAGCTTTGGCTAGAGACATTGAATGAAAGGAACTTCGGTGAAGTTTAAATTTTGAACTTTCTTCCACACCACCCATACGGGGTCAAGCTCCAGGCGCAATTTGTTTTTGGGTGGTTTCCCGCGGATGTCTAATCCACTGATTGGTCCCTCGCCTTGTTTTAACGGATTCCTGACTTCTGAATATCCATCGTCCGTTTCATTCACGCCATCTTCAAAATGTTCTTCTTCTATCATTGCATTCAGACATCCTTGAACGCAGCATCCAGTACAAACTGATGAGCATTTCAGTCCAACGTTAACACAGCCGCATCATTTGACACAGCCAGCTTTACAACTACAAGAAACAAGTTGCAATATGGATTGTGGCGCCGGTTTTTCTGTCGTGTAAATTGGCATTCAATAATTGCAATATTTTTTTCCAACCCCAGTAACCGGAATTGCTTAAAGCTCCTTTCCAAACTTGGATTTGGTAAAATGTTCGAAAAGAATGTTGTTGAATTTCAGCGAAAGTGGGTGGTAATTTAGATGAAATTACAGTTTGGTTGGATGAGCTGACTAATCGATTGAATGTGACAAAGCGATGATGATTGATGGATTTTTCGGCTTTGGGCGCTGTATACAGATGAAGAGCAAATTTTTCGCCTTTAGCTGCAATGTCATCTTTACTTGCGTTCGGATCATTAAATGATGTGATTATTTCATTGAATTCTGGGATGCTGTTTAAAGTTTGTATCGTTTGGAGCTTGCCTTTGATGAAAAAGGCTGACGTCGTGTCACACCCACTTATTGAATGAGCAAAAAGTATGGCGTCTTTATAATTTTTCAAGATATTTGAAGTTTGTAGATCGATTGAGCTGTAAATCTTCTGTTTTTTATTTCCTTGAGCATTCTTAAAAAAATCAGATATCCTTATCTATGGGAGCTAAAGCAATGATAAGAACTAGGAGATCTATATCTTGCCCTACAACCGCGACTGACTTCATTGATAAGAACTCATTAAGGTGATTCTATGGCAAACTCCTGACAATTTTAATCCGATAGATGGCGTTACTTGTCGCTGGCTCCGAAAATAGCCGTATTTTGACGGTTTTTGCCTGTTTTCTCTGAACAGACGAATAAGAGACGAAAATCGGAATGTCATCACCTGCTTAATTTTTTGTTTGATTTTTTGAGCCATAAACGGGCCAAATTAGTTCTAAAATAAAGATGTATTTATGGGAGGAAAAAATCATATGTAATTAGGAGTTGTATCAGTAAATATTACAGGTGAAACAAAACCCTGTAATCTTTACTGATACAACTCCAAATTACACATGATTTTTTCTTTGCATAGTTACGCCTTTATTTGAGAACCAATTTGGCCCGTTTATGGCTCTACCTATCTATTACGCCATCTATCGGATTAAAATTTTCGGGAGTTTGGCATGGAATCACCTTAATAGCCGAATGAATAATCAAAGCATCTGCGCCGTCTTCAGCCTGTATACATCTGATTCCTTCATTACTGAATGTTTTCATTAAATATAAAATGAAGCGGGCTTTATTCTTTAAATTATTTAATATGGTTTTATTTACATTCGTTAAAGGAGTATTTTCATCAAAGATAATCTCTGGAGTTTTATTTTCGAGCAACGTTTCATACGTTCCATACTTCTTGTGCTGTTTTCACTGTCAGAATAACCGTCAAAAATATGTAACAATGACCAAGTGACCGTATTTTTCTCGAATAAAGTGGACGTAAGATGAAAGAATATCTGATAAGGTGCCTTTTTTTGGCCAAATCACTCGATGCAACAAGTTTCCTCCGTCTGAAACAGATGAGCTATTTTTTAAGTCAACTTCTTTTTCGGGAACGCTGTTGAATACTTCATAGAGAGATGATTTCTTGGTTTTCCGCATCAGCCCTTTTTCATCGAATAAAGAGAGAGGAATCGACGAAAGCTCATAATTGATCAACGACACACGCGCCGGATGACTATAATTCACGGAAAATTTGTGAACTGGTGGGAGGGGTGGATATAGTGTGGCGGGGTTGGAAGAGGGGGAGGGGGAGGGGGCGTGGGAGTGGGTGGGGGTGGGGAAGGGGGTGAGAAGGGGGGTCGTGGCCACCCCTTCCCCCGTACATTAAAATTGTTTTATATTTAATATTAACTGTTGGATTTTTTAGTACACACCAAGTATATTTAATGTGCGGGGGGAGGGGTGACCACTGACCATGACCCCCCCCCCCCCCGGTGCATTAAAAAATTGAAAAATTGTGACAGAAAAGATTCTATTCGGTATTAGTGAACATTCCTGAGAAAACGATGCACTCAGAGAATGCACATCAACATTTCCCTTAAACCCACTACATATACCTGGTTGGAGAACTTTTGTCCCAGACTTTTAAAAGTTGAATACTTTAAAAACCAAACACTATTCATGATTTGCTTTATACCCACCTTATGTAAAATTGTATGGTCTTTCAAATTGGTTCTTATAAATTTTGGTCTCTGACGAGCCGTTCGCAAGATATTCACAAAAATTGGTCGAAAAATTGATATTTTTGAAAAGAGCTTGATTCAAAATGGGGGTTTTTCTCCCCCCCACCGATGTTCCTGAAACTTTGTATTTTGATAGTACTTGATATGAGTAGTCTTTTTTTTCAAATAAAGTTTTTCCAAAAATAATTAGGGGAGGAGTTACAGTGTTGCAAAGTTGCACCTTTCAAAAATTCATAACTTTCGCGTAAATCATCCGATTGAAACGCGGTTTTCACCAAAAGATGCGGATTGTAAAGCACTTTCATGCCATCCAAACGAAATTCAATTTTAATAATTTTTGACTTAGTTATCGTCATTTTTGTGATTTTTAGGCCACTCAAAATCTACTTAAAGCTAAATAAAAAAAAATGGTATTTTTTGATTTTGACCGGTGTGAAATATGTTATTTCTCTTTAAATTCTGCGTAAAATGAGCCCAAGCAGAATGCAGGGCGATTTTTTGTTCCGGAGTTATGCATTTTTTAGTGAGCGAAAAACGAGTTTTTTAGGGTACCCATGAGCGTTCGATAGAGAGGCTCAAGTCAAATAAATGGAAACTGTATTTTTTGATTTTGATCAAATTTAAATATGTTATTCCTACTTAAATTCTGCGTAAAATGAGCCCAAGCAGAATGTGACACGATTTTTAGTTGCGGAGCTATGCGCGTTTTAGTAAGCGAAAGTCGAGCGTTCTATGGAGTGGCTCAAAGACGTGGGTAGCCCAGGTAGCCTCAACCACTCGACTTTCGCTTACTAAAACGCGCATAGCTCCGCAACTAAAAATCGCGTCACATTCTGCTTGGGCTCATTTTACGCAAAATTTAAGTAGAAATAACATATTTAAATTTGATCAAAATCAAAAAAATACAGTTTCCATTTATTTGACTTGAGCCTCTCTATCGAACGCTCATGGGTACCCTAAAAAACTCGTTTTTCGCTCACTAAAAAATGCATAACTCCGGAACAAAAAATCGCCCTGCATTCTGCTTGGGCTCATTTTACGCAGAATTTAAAGAGAAATAACATATTTCACACCGGTCAAAATCAAAAAATACCATTTTTTTTTATTTAGCTTTAAGTAGATTTTGAGTGGCCTAAAAATCACAAAAATGACGATAACTAAGTCAAAAATTATTGAAATTGAATTTCGTTTGGATGGCATGAAAGTGCTTTACAATCCGCATCTTTTGGTGAAAACCGCGTTT
This sequence comes from Trialeurodes vaporariorum, assembly GCA_011764245.1. Taxonomy (NCBI): domain Eukaryota; kingdom Metazoa; phylum Arthropoda; class Insecta; order Hemiptera; family Aleyrodidae; genus Trialeurodes; species Trialeurodes vaporariorum. Next base: position 51,140,945 of record VMOF01000379.1, read on the forward strand.
CAATCGGATGATTTACGCGAAAGTTATGAATTTTTGAAAGGTGCAACTTTGCAACACTGTAACTCCTCCCCTAATTATTTTTGGAAAAACTTTAATTGAAAAAAAAGACTACTCATATCAAGTACTATCAAAATACAAAGTTTCAGGAACATCGGTGGGGGGGAGAAAAACCCCCATTTTGAATCAAGCTCTTTTTGGTTTTCCTACCCATTGAAAATTTTCAATTTTCTCCGGAACTATATATCGTAGCGATCCAAAGGAAGAGTCATCTTACAGGAAATTTCCTGTTCTTTCATTGAAGTCCAGTAAGTTTTGGTCGTCAGACGAACGGTTTCTGTGATATTTGCCAAAAACCATCGCACAGTCGGCATTATTTTTGATTTTTTGAGGAAAAGGGGGGGTTCCACCCCCGAAAAATTGGTAGACTCAATGGACCTTAAATCTACTCCCCATAGTGAGCTTATATCCAAAATATAAAAACTTTATGAATTATTTCCAGCACGGGCCTTTTTTTCGTCTAATTTGACTGGACTAGTCCAGTCAAATTAGGTTTTGTGCTGGAAATAATTCATAAAGTTTTTATATTTTGGATATAAGCTCACTATGGGGAGTAGATTTAAGGTCCATTGAGTCTACCAATTTTTCGGGGGTGGAACCCCCCCCTTTTCCTCAAAAAATCAAAAATAATGCCGACTGTGCGATGGTTTTTGGCAAATATCACAGAAACCGTTCGTCTGACGACCAAAAACTTACTGGACTTCAATGAAAGAACAGGAAATTTCCTGTAAGATGACTCTTCCTTTGGATCGCTACGATATATAGTTCCGGAGAAAATTGAAAATTTTCAATGGGTGGGAAAAACCCAAAAAATTTTCAAAAATATCAATTTTTCGACCAATTTTTGTGAATATCTTGCGAACGGCTCGTCAGAGACCAAAATTTATAAAAACCCAAATTTGAAAGACCATACAATTTTACATAAGGTGAGTATAAAGCAAATCATGAATAGTGTTTGGTTTTTAAAGTATTCAACTTTTAAAAGTCTGGGACAAAAGTTCTCCAACCAGGTATATGTATGTATGGGTTTAAGGGAAATGTTGATGTGCATTCTCTGAGTGCATCGTTTTCTCAGGAATGTTCACTAATACCTGTCACAATTTTTCAATTTTTTAATGCACCGGGGGGCGGGGGGTCATGGTCAGTGGTCACCCCTCCCCCCGCACATTAAATATACTTGGTGTGTCCTAAAAAATCCAACAGTTAATATTAAATATAAAAAAATTTTAATGTAGGGGGGAAGGGGTGGCCACGACCCCCCTTCTCACCCCCTTCCCCACCCCCACCCCCACCCACCCCCACCCCCCCCCCTCCCCCTACCCCGCCACCCTATATCCACCCCTCCCATCAGTTCACAAATTTTCCGTGAATTATAGTCATCCGGCGCGTGTTTCGTTGATCAATTCAAAATTCAAAACAGCGACAAAGAAAGCTTTGGCTAGAGACATTGAATGAAAGGAACTTCGGTGAAGTTTAAATTTTGAACTTTCTTCCACACCACCCATACGGGGTCAAGCTCCAGGCGCAATTTTTTTTTTGGGTGGTTTCCCGCGGATGTCTAATCCACTGATTGGTCCCTCGCCTTGTTTTAACGGATTCCTGACTTCTGAATATCCATCGTCCGTTTCATTCACGCCATCTTCAAAATGTTCTTCTTCTATCATTGCATTCAGACATCCTTGAACGCAGCATCCAGTACAAACTGATGAGCATTTCAGTCCAACGTTAACACAGCCGCATCATTTGACACAGCCAGCTTTACAACTACAAGAAACAAGTTGCAATATGGATTGTGGCGCCGGTTTTTCTGTCGTGTAAATTTGGGATTCAATAATTGCAATATTTTTTTCCAACCCCAGTAACCGGAATTGCTTAAAGCTCCTTTCCAAACTTGGATTTGGTAAAATGTTCGAAAAGAATGTTGTTGAATTTCAGCGAAAGTGGGTGGGAATTTAGATGAAATTACAGTTTGGTTGGATGAGCTGACTAATCGATTGAATGTGACAAAGCGATGATGATTGATGGATTTTTCGGCTTTGGGCGCTGTATACAGATGAAGAGCAAATTTTTCGCCTTTAGCTGCAATGTCATCTTTACTTGCGTTCGGATCATTAAATGATGTGATTATTTCATTGAATTCTGGGATGCTGTTTAAAGTTTGTATCGTTTGGAGCTTGCCTTTGATGAAAAAGGCTGACGTCGTGTCACACCCACTTATTGAATGAGCAAAAAGTATGGCGTCTTTATAATTTTTCAAGATATTTGAAGTTTGTAGATCGATTGAGCTGTAAATCTTCTGTTTTTTATTTCCTTGAGCATTCTTAAAAAAATCAGATATCCTTATCTATGGGAGCTAAAGCAATGATAAGAACTAGGAGATCTATATCTTGCCCCACAACCGCGACTGACTTCATTGATAAGAACTCATTAAGGTGATTCTATGGCAAACTCCTGACAATTTTAATCCGATAGATGGCGTTACTTGTCGCTGGCTCCGAAAAAAGCCGTATTTTGACGGTTTTTGCCTGTTTTCTCTGAACAGACGAATAAGAGACGAAAATCGGAATGTCATCACCTGCTTAATTTTTTGTTTGATTTTTTGAGCCATAAACGGGCCAAATTAGTTCTAAAAAAAGATGTATTTATGGGAGGAAAAAATCATATGTAATTAGGAGTTGTATCAGTAAATATTACAGGTGAAACAAAACCCTGTAATCTTTACTGATACAACTCCAAATTACACATGATTTTTTCTTTGCATAGTTACGCCTTTATTTGAGAACCAATTTGGCCCGTTTATGGCTCTACCTATCTATTACGCCATCTATCGGATTAAAATTTTTGGGAGTTTGGCATGGAATCACCTTAATAGCCGAATGAATAATCAAAGCATCTGCGCCGTCTTCAGCCTGTATACATCTGATTCCTTCATTACTGAATGTTTTCATTAAATATAAAAAGAAGCGGGCTTTATTCTTTAAATTATTTAATATGGTTTTATTTACATTCGTTAAAGGAGTATTTTCATCAAAGATAATCTCTGGAGTTTTATTTTCGAGCAACGTTTCATACGTTCCATACTTCTTGTGCTGTTTTCACTGTCAGAATAACCGTCAAAAATATGTAACAATGACCAAGTGACCGTATTTTTCTCGAATAAAATGGACGTAAGATGAAAGAATATCTGATAAGGTGCCTTTTTTTGGCCAAATCACTCGATGCAACAAGTTTCCTCCGTCTGAAACAGATGAGCTATTTTTTAAGTCAACTTCTTTTTCGGGAACGCTGTTGAATACTTCATAGAGAGATGATTTCTTGGTTTTCCGCATCAGCCCTTTTTCATCGAATAAAGAGAGAGGAATCGACGAAAGCTCATAATTGATCAACGACACACGCGCCGGATGACTATAATTCACGGAAAATTTGTGAACTGGTGGGAGGGGTGGATATAGTGTGGCGGGGTTGGAAGAGGGGGAGGGGGAGGGGGCGTGGGAGTGGGTGGGGGTGGGGAAGGGGTGAGAAGGGGGTCGTGGCCACCCCTTCCCCCGTACATTAAAATTGTTTTATATTTAATATTAACTGTTGGATTTTTTAGTACACACCAAGTATATTTAATGTGCGGGGGGAGGGGTGACCACTGACCATGACCCCCCCCCCCCGGTGCATTAAAAAATTGAAAAATTGTGACAGAAAAGATTCTATTCGGTATTAGTGAACATTCCTGAGAAAACGATGCACTCAGAGAATGCACATCAACATTTCCCTTAAACCCACTACATATACCTGGTTGGAGAACTTTTGTCCCAGACTTTTAAAAGTTGAATACTTTAAAAACCAAACACTATTCATGATTTGCTTTATACCCACCTTATGTAAAATTGTATGGTCTTTCAAATTGGTTCTTATAAATTTTGGTCTCTGACGAGCCGTTCGCAAGATATTCACAAAAATTGGTCGAAAAATTGATATTTTTGAAAATTTTTGGTTTTCCTACCCATTGAAAATTTTCAATTTTCTCCGGAACTATATATCGTAGCGATCCAAAGGAAGAGTCATCTTACAGGAAATTTCCTGTTCTTTCATTGAAGTCCAGTAAGTTTTGGTCGTCAGACGAACGGTTTCTGTGATATTTGCCAAAAACCATCGCACAGTCGGCATTATTTTTGATTTTTTGAGGAAAAGGGGGGGTTCCACCCCCGAAAAATTGGTAGACTCAATGGACCTTAAATCTACTCCCCATAGTGAGCTTATATCCAAAATATAAAAACTTTATGAATTATTTCCAGCACGGGCCTTTTTTTCGTCTAATTTGACTGGACTATGTCGCCCTCTATCGATTCAGCTCCGCAAATGAAGTCGATCGCCCTTAAGGGTTTTCATATCTTTTGAGACTGTGGCTGCTTCTCTAGCAACTCATGGCTATGCTACATGGGCAAAAAGGGGATGTCGCCAAAACCCAGCTTGTGACCCCTCTATCGATTCAGCTCCGCAAATGGAGTCGATCGCCCTCAAGGGTTTTCATATCTTTTGAGACTGTGGCTGCGTCTCTAGCAACTCATGGCTACGCAACATGGGCAAAAAAGGGATGTCTCCAAAACCCAGCTTGTGACCCCTCCATCGATTCAGCTCCGCAAATGTAGTCGATCGCCCTCAAGGGTTTTCATATCTTTTGAGACTGTGGCTGCTTCTCTAGCAACTCATGGCAATGCAACGTGGGCAAAAAGGCGATGTCGCTAAAACCCAGCTTGTGACCCCTCTATCGATTCAGCTCCGCAAATGGAGTCGATCGCCCTCAAGGGTATTCATATCTTTTGAGACTGTGACCGCTTCTCTAGCAACTCATGGCTATGCAACATGGGCAAAAAGGGGATGTCGCCAAAACCCAGCTTGTGACCCCTCTATCGATTCAGCTCCGCAAATGGAGTCGATCGCCCTCAAGGGTTTTCATATCTTTTGAGACTGTGGCTGCTTCTTTATTAACTCATAGCTATGCAACATGGGCAAAAAGGGGATGTCGCCAAAACCCAGCTTGTGACCCCTCTATCGATTCAGCTCCGCAAATGGAGTCGATCGCCCTCAAGGGTTTTCATATCTTTTGAGACTGTGACCGCTTCTCTAGCAACTCATGGCTATGCAACATGGGCAAAAAGGGGATGTCGCCAAAACCCAGCTTGTGACCCCTCTATCGATTCAGCTTCGCAAATGGAGTCGATCGCCCTCAAGGGTTTTCATATCTTTTGAGACTGTGGCTGCGTCTCTAGCAACTCATGGCTACGCAACATGGGCAAAAAAGGGATGGCTCCAAAACCCAGCTTGTGACCCCTCCATCGATTCAGCTCCGCAAATGGAGTCGATCGCCCTCAAGGGTTTTCATATCTTTTGAGACTGTGGCTGCTTCTCTAGCAACTCATGGCAATGCAACGTGGGCAAAAATGGGATGTCGCCAAAACCCAGCTTGTGACCCCTCTATCGATTCAGCTCCGGAAATGGAGTCGATCGCCCGCAAGGGTTTTCATATCTTTTGAGACTGTGACCGCTTCTCTAGGAACTCATGGCTATGCAACATGGGCAAAAAGGCGATGTCGCTAAAACCCAGCTTGTGACCCCTCTATCGATTCAGCTCCGCAAATGGAGTCGATCGCCCTCAAGGGTTTTCATATCTTTTGAGACTGTGGCTGCGTCTCTAGCAACTCATGGCTATGCAACATGGGCAAAAAGGGGATGTCGCCAAAACCCAGCTTGTGACCCCTCTATCGGTTCAGCTCCGCAAATGGAGTCGATCGCCCTCAAGGGTTTTCATATCTTTTGAGACTGTGGCTGCTTCTCTAGCAACTCATGGCTATGCTACATGGGCAAAAAGGGGATGTCGCCAAAACCCAGCTTGTGACCCCTCTATCGATTCAGCTCCGCAAATGAAGTCGATCGCCCTCAAGGGTTTTCATATCTTTTGAGACTGTGACCGCTTCTCTAGCAACTCATGGCTATGCAACATGGGCAAAAAAGGGATGTCGCCAAAACCCAGCTTGTGACCCCTCTATCGATTCAGCTCCGCAAATGGAGTCGATCGCCCTCAAGGGTTTCATATCTTTTGAGACTGTGGCTGCGTCTCTAGCAACTCATGGCTATGCAACATGGGCAAAAAGGGGATGTCGCCAAAACCCAGCTTGTGACCCCTCTAAGCTCCGCAAATGGAGTCGATCGCCCTCAAGGGTTTTCATATCTTTTGAGACTGTGGCTGCTTCTCTAGCAACTCATGGCTATGCTACATGGGCAAAAAGGGGATGTCGCCAAAACCCAGCTTGTGACCCCTCTATCGATTCAGCTCCGCAAATGAAGTCGATCGCCCTCAAGGGTTTTCATATCTTTTGAGACTGTGACCGCTTCTCTAGCAACTCATGGCTATGCAACATGGGCAAAAAAGGGATGTCGCCAAAACCCAGCTTGTGACCCTCTACTCATTCCGCTCTAAACTGTAAAGTAATTTTGTGATTCTATGAGTGAATTTCGAGATTTTTCAGTAGTTATGCTGATCGCCATTTTTGCTGGATGTTACTCAGGTACTTACTACTTAATCGCTTACAGCATGTGTTAGAAAGAGCACTATTGTAATTTGTCTTGTCTTGATGTCAGCTTGAAAGTCAGATTTGCGTTTGCGCTCTGGGGGCTGATCTTGCTCTTTTGGACGCATTGGCGTCATTCAGGGGGGCTGGGGGGGGGGGGCGGGGGGGGGGGGGGGGAATGCCCCCCCAAGGATTTGAAGTCAGGCTCAAATACTGGCATGAATTATATTGATGAGTAAAAAAAAAAGGTCGTTCGATTATTGCCCCCAAAAGACGGATCTTTGGCTCTAAATTTTTATTGATGAGCAAAAAAAAAAAAAAAAAAAAAAAGGTTATCCGATTTTTTGCCCCCTCCAAGCCGAAAATTATAATGTTGCCCAAAAAAAAAAAAAAAAAAAAAAAAAAAAACAAGCACGGAAAAGCGTGCCACTAAAGTCTGAACAGCTTTAATGCTTTTGCTAGCAATGATAATTCATCAAAGAGGAACCACTTGACATGGAGCGGATCTCGAGAAAATTGAGTCCAAAGTTGAAGAGCTAGCATTTAAACAAAAAACTCGGAATTACTTACGTTTTGATTTCATTCAACTACCGTGTTATGTTTTTGCATTTCAACACCGGAAAAAAGGAATTTCCTATGCAGGAAAGGTACCTACTTAATTTTTAGCGTTTAAAGTGACTTGGTTCCTTTCTTCTTTTGGTTATGCATAATCACGAAAACCGAATCTCTAAGAGAAACCAAACGGCAGAGTTGGTTTACACTGTTGATATTTTAAAATCCGTTAATCCGGACTTAAGTCCGTTCCCAATTCTATAAAAGGAACCAAGTCGGAGTTGGTTCCTTACGTGACTCGGATTAAGGTTTAAGAAAAAGGAACCAAGTTCTCATTTAATTTCATCATATGGACAATGACTTCAATGAGGCTCACCAGCTCACTTTTACCTGGAATTTTGACGGGAAATAGTTGTTATTAGAAGAAGCACTTGTTGCTTCGAGATTCAGTATTGCTAGGTCTATCAATCAATAACTCAATTTTATCAAAAATGTCACTCAGTTCTTTTGTGAGAAGTGCTGTCCAATTGAGCTTGTTTGGTGAGAAATTATGAAAAAAATAAATTTAGATCAGATGTATCTATAAGGAGATGAGTCAAAGGCGTTGTTTTTTTGTGTTTGTTTTTTGTTTTTTGTTTTCAAAACTTTGGAGGGCTTTAGCTCAGAAGAGAAACATCTGTAGCACATATTCATGTAGAAAAATAAAGCCTTATATAGGTACATGTTCACCCCAAAAATACACTCCATAAGTTTGGCACTTAAGTTTTGCAGTTTTGCAACACCCTATATTCTTGATACTTTGCTCCCCGCCACCCTTCACAGAACACAACATCTTGACCATGCAAATTTTTAAAATCACAGTTTGACTGTAGAGATATTTTCTTCCCCCCCCCTTCTAACGAAAAAGGGGAAAATGGATCGCCTGTCTTTGCTGTTCGTCGTATGCGCGTGCACAGATTGTTCGGCTTTACGACTGCCATTTTGGCTTTCTTTATAATGCGTTTTGTGGGTTTATAAATGGCTTTTATGACTATTTGATGCCGCCAATGTAATTTTCAGGCGATTTTACATAAAAATTAAAACTCTATAGCGCTGTAGCAAAAGTTTGCAACAAACCTATTGAAAGCTGAAAAAAGAAAATTATTTGATAAGGCTCGATCTTTTTTACCCACATAAAGTATAGACAATAAATATTTCTAAATCCCTCCACCTTTTAAACGGCTTATTCAGGGATCAAAAATGAGGTTGCGTTCTTTTGAAGTCAAAAAGCGTCATTTTCGGAAAAGCCATGATTCTAAATAATAAACAGTTTTTTTTTCTTCTTTTTTCCATTTTAGGTGCTGTCAGCACTTATTGCGATTGTCACGATGTAGATATGTAAGATACATAAATGGAACACTTGCGAATTCATGAAAAAATAATCCTTTAATATACAGAACTAACCATTTCAGGTGCCCTTTACACGTCAAGCATTCTAGGGGTATAGATTAGTAGGTGTGGAGGTTTAAGGCGTTTGTGGATTTTAATGGGTCTGTTACAAACTTTTGCTACAACGATAAATAGTGTTTCATCGTAGGTAAAATCGCGTGAAAAGTCTATGGGTGGCATCAGAAAATCATGAAATGCGATAATAAACTCACAAGAGATGTTTAATGAAATGCAAGATGGCGGTAAAGTATCGAGCAGTCCGTATGCATGCACCTTTAACATCCAAGAATTGCCAACGTTGACAACCTCAAAGCGTCAGAGGTTATGTGTTTTATTTACATTGTGATTGGGTGTGATCGATATTGTGAGGTTGGCTATCCTTGGATGTTCGTGGTGCATACATACAGGTTGCTCGATATTTTACCGCCAACTTGGAGTTCATTAAACGTCTCTTGTGAGTTTATTATCGCATTTCATGACTTTCTGATGCCACCAATGGACTTTTCACGCGATTTTACATGATACAGAACACTCTATAGCGCTGGAGCAAAAGTCTGCAACAGACCCATTCCCCCTCCCCCATTTATTTTGTTGAAAAGTATCGAAAGTTTACAGTCAAAACTAAGCCATTATTCATTACAACTCATTGTAATATTATTTTTTTTCTGTTGCCATCGGTCGATACCATTTTTCGTGTTGGAGAAGCAAAGTTCCATATGGACCTATAATTTCCAAAATTTGAAGAAGCTTCCAGTAAAAAATACTGTACACGCGAGAAACTTTTTAGGATAGGTAAATAAGTTATTCCAGAGTCAATTCCATAGCCGCAGCAAGGAGGCTGTCCAGGGGTGGAAGACACGTGACAGCCCCTCTCACTTTTTAGAGCTATTAATGCGAATTTTACCCCCGTCCCTTTGTTCTGGATTTTAAAAACCTTTTTTTCGCAACAAAACGCCCAAAATTTCCTCAAAAATCCCTTGATTGCATAGACGCTCATAAAGGGGTTTTCAATTTGCCGATCCCCCAGAATTTCAAATGTTTCCAATGACCAAGACCTCTTTAGTGAGACGTCATGAAAAAAATTGGTTCCAAAAAAAGGCTCCGCCTCACTCGCGCTCTCGTGGGTTTTCCCATATGAAACACGATCCAAATTTTCAAATACAAGTGCTAGTAAACAACATGTTCTTTGCACCAGTTGTGTTTATCACACCATTGGGTTCCACGTCCCTTATAAAAATTTCCGATTGTTTCAATGAATTTTCCGATAGGATATATATTCCCGCGCTTTTTTTCCCATAGAAATAATCGAAATTCCATAGAGACAATCGGAATTCGTGTAGATTCAAGCGCGCTGACTATAGCAACGATAGGTTTCATGATTGAAATAAGGCGAAATCATCTATGGCTCTATTCTTACAGTTTTAACAGCCACTTTTTTCTCAGTGATAAAATATGAGCCCGCTATATTACAAACTTTTTGAAACATCGCGCATCAATGCACAATCACAGTTATATCGAAGAAAGTCCTATGTTTTGTCCTTGTCACACTCACAGTTTCTTATGAGCACAAAATTCTAGGATATAGGCTCATCAGCACCATCACGACATGTGTTATACCTCGAGAAATAGCTTCGATACGAAGAGAAGTTAGAATGATTGAGTGTCATGGCGGTGATACTCCCATAAGAGACCGTGAGTAAGACGAGGAAAAAACGTAGAACATCTTTCGGTATAACTGTGATTGTAAATTCGCTTGTGATCTTTTAGGAATTATGTTAGAGTGAAAAGATACTTTAAAATACGTGGAATCTAATGGTGCAATAAAATTTGAGAAAACTGTTCTTTAACTAGCATGAATTTGCGTTCGAAAATTTGGATCTGATTTCTTATAGGTAAATCAACGAGAGTGAGAGATAGAGCATTTGTTTGGAACCAATTCTGATCGTGACGTCATCACTAAACAGGTCTACTTAAGGATATGAACGAGTCCCTCTCTTTTCTATTCCCCGCCCGCTCTTTATCAATACCTCGCCGTCACTTCTTTCCGAAACCCTCGTCAAACAGATTTTGACACATTTATGACCGCTTAATGCACCGTGAAGAAATCTTGTGACCGGTGGAGCCCAAAGGCGAGGGGCAAAGAGGGTTCCTGCGGGAGATGTTTCCACCCCCCTCCTGCCTTTGAATTTTGACTCATAGGTTGGCACAAATGACTTAGGTTGCTGGACCTGTATGGAATTCTCGTTCAAAGGAATTCGACTTTGACGCTCAATAACTTATTGAAATTAACAGGAATACCAAAACTTTTACAATTTTAAGAAAATAGACGCCGAGACCTCCTGGATTGCAGCAATAAATTAACAATTAATGAAACCAGTTTTATGAAAACACGTTTTTAATTTTTCAAACCTTTCCCGCCAAGGTTTTGCCATAAGCAAAGCATGCAACCTATGTATTAGATATGAAAATGAAAACAAAAAGCGTACCGTATATATACGGCACGCTTAAAAAAGGGTTATAAGATTTTTTGCCCCCCCCCCCCCCAGCCGAACTTGAAATGACGCCCATGTTTGGACGAGACGAGATACCGGAAATCGATCATTCCCACTGGTTCCATTTCAACGGCGTCACGTGACAGATATATGAAGTCGTTTTAGTCGTTCATTTCCGAAAAATGACTCCTCTGTGTACCGAATGACTTTAAATATCATTATAAAATTCTTTGTTATTTTTGTATCAATCTTTCATTTATACACGAAAAAAAAGATTGGTGTAATTTGCCATTCGCATAGCTGATTTTGGCCCCTGCCATAGAGTTAAGATGAACTTCACCAGAATTATCGTAAAGACAGGTATCAAGTGAAATTGACCTGATTCCTGGTCAAATGTTCCATAACTCTGGTCAAGTTTATCTTAACCCCAGCGGCCAAAACTACCTATGCGAATGGTAAATTACACCATTCTTTTTCTCCGCGTATAATTTATTAATTTTTTCTGTTTACTATGTTAATCTTTCTCCTCCATTCTTTACCTATTTACTTATTTATTTTATTTTTATTTAGTTTAATTTAGTTTAGGGCAAAAAAACCCTTGACGGGGTTGGCCTTGTAAGTAATGTATTATTTTCTTATTTTTTTGTTAACTATGTATGTACTTACATAAACTCCCTCCGAGTAGGGTTACTGCTCGGTGGAAACTTAACCCTTTCGGACCTGGAGTCCATTCCAATGGACATTTGAATAACATTGAATCTTATGGAAAACATAGAAATACAATGTGCGAATCAATTTAGATGTGGAAACAGCGCTGAGATCAACAATGTTGATCAAAACTCCGTTCCTGAAGAAAAAGATTTTCAGGTCTGAAAGGGTTAAAAAAAAAAAAACAAAAACAAAATCTGTCACGTGACGCCGTTTAATCCATTGGGAATGATCGATTCCCGCCATTTCGTTCCGTCTCATCCAAAAAAGCAAAATCAGCCTTCTATGATGCGATAGAGAGGCCAAGAAAAAAGTGACAAAAGAGTATGAATCAGCTTGACCTTCCTCTCTTTAGGAAAAATAAAAATCCCTAATAAAATATGAAAACAAGATCAAGGAGAGAGATAAGTATTCGAGTGAACTCCAGCAATTAAAGAGTGTAAAGCAATATTGATTGAACTTGTGCATGTTTCTTTTCTTTTTGTTTTATCAATTTATAAACTACTTAAACGTAATATGCAGCATCAAAAACTCCTCCAAGTATGACCTCTATACGAAATGCATTTTATGATTTGAAACCTCCATTGTCATTTTTATTGATTTTTCGACTACGTTTCTCTCAGTGGTGGCTCGTGAACAACCAACTGTCATTTTTCTCCGCATTTGAACCTGTGGAAAAGTATCGATTTCTCTAGGGGCTTAATTGCACCCCCTACGGATCGATTTTTTTCCACAGGTATATATGGAGAAGAATCGATCGATCGCGTTTGAAGAATGATGAGCCGCCATCCACAGGTTTCTCCTTCTTTTTTTCCTAGTGAAGCCCGATGTAGGAGACTCGAAATTACGGGAAAAGTATCAATTAAAGTGGCTGAAGTATCTTAGGGGAGGTTTTCGGGGCCAATTTCTTTTTTCTCATTTTTATTTTCATTTTTTTTTGTGGAACGTAAGTTCACCAGCGGCGGCTCGCGAGCAAATTGTCAACAATGTTTTCCCCCCTTTTGAGTCTATGTTCAACAATCGATTGCAGATGAAGCGCTGCTTCACTATCGAATCGATTGTTTATCATACAATCAAATGGAGGGAAAACATTACTCACATTGTTGTCAAAATTTCGCGAGCCGCCGCGCCGCGCCCTTCTGACGTACTGAAACACATATGGAACGAGATAACTCGTTGTTGGAGTCCCTGAAGGTTTTATTTCATGAAAAACGCAGCTGGTAAATCAGAAGATTCGAGAAAGGTCGCCAAAATTAGCCCATACTGTCAGCCCCCCCCAACCTAAAATTGTGCGCTATTTTTTTTTTAAAATGAAAAAAATCATAAATATTTTTTCAAAATTTTATTGCGGTCAATGTAAGTGACCGGGATCCATTTACCGACTATTCAAAATATAGTTGACTTGTTCCTTTCCCAAATGGAATGTTTAAACCCCCGCTGGCTAGCCGCTATAAAAAATTGCAGCTTTTTCCATCACTTTCCCACAACCAGTGGCGTAGCGTGCAATTTTGCAACGTTGTCCTGTGTCCATTTAAGCTAACGTAAAAGGTCGAATACCGCTTCGATCTTTTTTATGGGTTGAAATGGACGAACTGCAACGTTGTAAAATTGCATGCTACACCACGGGTTTCCCATCGAGTCAAGTTAAAATAAACTGTGGGGAATACCTGCGAACACTTTCTCACATCAAATTTAGTTTGGGGGAGACCCCAGCCCCCCTTAAATATTCTGGGAAAGCCCCCCAAACCCCCCTTTGATATTTTTATCCAAATCCAAAGATCCATTTTTGAAATAAAAAATTTTTTCCCCTTTTTTTGACCCATTTTTCCCATTTTGTAAGGGAAAACCCATTTTCATCCATAACTAACCTAAAAACTAAAATTTCAAAGAAAAAAAAAAAAAGGAGTTATGAGAGCCAAAGGGGCTATTGCACACTTTTGCTATAAGCGATTTAATAGTCGATTTTGGCGTAAAAACCTCAAAAAATAACGATGGCGGCACTAAAAACTTCCTAAATCCACTCCTAAACTCAATAAACGCAGTTATTTGCGGGGCGTAATGGTGGCCGAAGGCACTAACAAGGGAGATTCCCATCTAACAATTCTGAAACTCCATCAAGAAGTGACCAATAAGAGACTACTTTCATTTGACACCGGTGTCACTTGATTTTCGGTACCATTCATCGGATGTGGATCATCACTCTGATGACTAATTATCTGTGTATCATCCTTGTCAGCAATAGAAAGAGTGACGAAATTAAGATAGGAATCTCCCATTGTTAGTGCCTTCGGCCACCATTCCGCTCGCGCAAATAACTGCGTTATTGAGTTTAGGGTGGATTTTGGAAGTTTTTTGTGCCGCCATCGTTATTTTTTTAGGTTTTTTCGCCATAATCGACTATGAAATCGCTTACAGCAAAAGTGTGCAATAGCCCCATTATTTTATAATTGTCATGATGATGACTTACAATGAGTCATAGTGGGCCAAGTATCGAAACAAAATACCTTGAAAATCTCTGCGCCATTGCAATACTTTCTCTATCTCTAACTTTGTTTGTGGTGAGAATGTGAAAATTAGACTTCAGTTTGCTTTCCAAGCAAAAAGTAAACATGGCCGGGAGTATGGTTTTTTTCCACTGCGTGTTTCTTTAAGCCGGGTTTAAAAGAATCACCCTCATTCGGTTTGCTTTGAAAACAAAAAATAAAAACAAGCAGCCAGCAGATTTTGTATCGCAGTCTAGCGATACAAAGATAACATGCAGTCAATCAGTGTAAGCTGCTTTGACTGCATTGTTATTCTTGTAATACCGCTTTTCATTAAGTTTCATAGCATATAGGGTGTCAATTAAAAAGGAGCTAGGCCAAATATCTCGAGAACGGCTCCGGATTTTGAAAAACACTGAAACACGTGTTCAATTAGCTTGAGGGGGACATCTTTATAGGGGGTTTCCGATTTCGGAGCCATCTCTGGGGGGCCCGCAGGGCGGATACCACGTCCCTAAATTCAATACTTCAAACGAGGACCCCCATATTTTATTTATTAATCAAAAAGAGGGTGAAATTATCAGACTTTGGGTACGAATCGAAGTTCAATATCGTTTTTCGTTTTTGATACATTGAAGGTCAAAGTTCGATTTGGAGTAATTTTCAAAAAATCATTACTCCTCTTTGAAGAGTCGGAATTTAAAAATCAAGGACACAAAAATACTCTAAAAAGTAAGCCCCTTTCAGAAAAAATTCAATCATAACAAACATTTAGTCAAATTTTGGTTTTGAAGCTCTCAAAACTTTTAGACGTTTTTGGCCCCCAAGGAGGGCCATCTGAAAAATTCCGAGGTGTGACCCCTATTGATTGATACATTAATCGAAAAGGCGTAACAAACTGAGCATTTCGGCGCAGACCGGAGTTCGATATCGTTTTTCACAATCGAGATATCTCAATCTGTAAATTGACATTCGATATCTCAAATGTAAAAACGATATCCACCTCCGGTTTGCGCCGAAATGCTCAGTTTGTTACGTCTTTTCGATTGATGTATCACTCATTAGGTGACGTAACTCGGAATTAGACCCCTTTTTAGAATTCTAGGGGAGACCACCAGACCCGCAAATATTTATCAAATATTTTCATCTCTTGGACCTAATTCTGCCTTCAATCCGAAGAGTTTGCTTTGTAGCGAAGCTGTACGAATAGTTGCCTACTTCATCAATTGAAGGCTAATTGAGATCCCAAAATTTTTATTCTGATGTTGTTTTCAGCAAGTTTTAGATTAATTCCAGATTCCAATAAGTGCATATTCTTTAAGTTGCATTCATTCTATTTGTTGGGGTTTCTTTTTTTCCTTAGTTTTTATAGGTTGTCAAAATCGATTTGATTCTTGCATTTCCTCCAATGAATACAATTTTTGTTTCCTTCTTTCAAACGGTGAATCTTCAAAATAATTTTTTAATTTAGCAGATTACACCCCCCTCCAAAGATGTATTTTGTTTGTAAACTGCGTACACAAAATTTCAACAAAATTCATCCAGCCATTTTTGATTGACTCTTCTTTATGCGTTTAATTTTCCTTATACGTTCTTTTTACTTTCTCACTCTAATGAAATTAGAAAAATTGAGAAAGTATTGCGATGGCGCAAAGATTTTCAAGGTATTTTGTTTCGATAGTTGGCCTCTCACGACTAAGTCAATCATGATTTTTACAAAATAATGGCCTCTCATCATGTCTAATACCATCAGAAAGAACATACTTCAACCATATTCCCATATTTCTTAACCCTTTCTAACTTAGAGACATTTATGCAAAAAAATTCTGTGGCGTCTGTCAGTCCGTGTGTACCTTCCCATAACTTTTGAAATATTGGTCCTTATGCTTCCAGATTTTGCACAGCTGTTGCTTTTTAGATTCCCCAGAGGCCCTTTTTTTGTTTTTTTGAAATTTCAACTTTTAGGTTAGTTATAGGAAAAAAATGATTTCCATTGAAATCAATGGTAAAATGGGTAAAAATGGGTAAAACTGGAATAATTCAAGTTTGGCTCAATCAATTTTGATGAAAGTTAGCAAAAAAAATCTACATTCAGCCTACTAAAAAATAAACCACACATAGTTACAATATCCAACCCTTAAAGCTGTTTAAAAAATCAAAATAAGTGCGCTCGAGCCAAAAAATGGAATTATCGTGAGAAATTAATCTTTTTACTTGGAGTCAATCAATTAGGGCTCGATGAATTTTGATGAAACTTTTGTACACACAATCCACTATCAAAATACTAACATATTTTTCTTTCTTAGTCACCATACACAATTGAAAAAACCCTTTTTTGAGAGGCAAAATAGGTGCGATTGAGAAAAAAATATGGGAATAAACGCAAATAAAAACATATTCCTATTAATTGGGATAGTTCAGGTTAGGTCCAATGAATTTTGATGAAAACTGGCAAATGCAATCTACTATTAGTCTACAAAAGAAAGTATTCCTTACAGTTACAATATACAACCCTTAAGAGAGTTTAAAAATCAAAATAGGGCGTTCGACCAAAAAAAAAGAATTAAAGTGAGAATTAATGTTAAAACTTGGAGTCAATCATTAATGGGATGAATTTTGATGAAACTTTGAACAAACATAACATGTTACCGACCCACTAAAATATTTCTCTCATACAGTCATCATGAAAAACCTTTAAGACCGTTTCAAGGGGCAATAAATAGGTGCGATCGAGCAAAAATCTTTTACATTAAGCCAATAAAGACAAAAATAATATTTGGAATAAGTAATTCAAGCATGACTCAATTAAGTTCGATGAATATTGAAACAAAAAGTTTGCAATCTGCCTAGGCATAATTTTTTTTTCCATGTATAGCCACAATAAACAACTCTCAAGTCTGATACCGTTTAAAGGCAATATAGGTTCGATCAAACCAAAAAAAGAACGTATAAGGAAAATTAAAAGTATAAAGAAGAGTCAATCAAAAGTGGCTGGATGAATTTTGTTGAAATTTTGTGTACGCAGTCTACAAACAAAGTACATCTTTGGAGGGGGGTTTAATCTGCTAAACTAAAAAATTGTTTTGAAGATCCACCATTTGAAAGAAGGAACCAAAAATTGTATTTATTGGAGGAAATGCAAGAATCAATATCGATTTTGACAACCTATAAAAACAAAGGGAAAAAAAAGAAACTCCAACAACTCCAACTCCAAATACTTATTGGAATCTGGAATTAATCTAAAACTTGTTGAAAACAACATCAGATTAGAATTTAGGGATCTCAATTAGCCTTCAATTGATGAAGTAGGCAACTATTCGTACAGCTTCGCTACAAATTTGCAATGCAACTTAAAGAATAAGAACTTATTGGAATCTGGAATTAATCTGAAACTTGTTGAAAACAACATCAGATTAGAATTTAGGGATCTCAATTAGCCTTCAATTGATGAAGTAGGCAACTATTCGTACAGCTTCTCTACAAATTTGCAAACTCTTCGGATTGAAGGCTGAATTATGTCTAGAGATGAAAATTTTTGATAAATATTTGCGGGTCTGGTGGTCTCCCCCAGAATTCTAAAGGGGGGTCTGGAAGTCTCCCCCAGCATTTCAAAGGGGTGTCCATGGGACTCCCCCAAAATTTCAAAGGGGGTCTGGGGGCCGCCCCCAGATAAAAATGGTGTGAGAAAGTGTTCGTAGGGTATTCCCTACAGTTTATTTTGGTTTGATGGAACCTACATTGCCTTTAAACAGTATCAGACTTAAGAGTTGTTTGTTCTAGCTATACATGGAAAAAAAATTATGCCTAGGCAGATTGCAAACATTTTGTTTTAATATTCATTAAACTTAATTGAGTCATGCTTGAATTACTTATTCCAAATATTATTTTTGTCTTTATATTGGCTTAGTTTAAAAGATTTTTGCTCGATCGCACCTATATTGCACCTTGAAACGGTCTTAAAGGTTTTTTATGATGACTGTATGAGAGAAATATTTTAGTGGGTCGGTAACATGTTATGTTTGTGCAAAGTTTCATCAAAATTCATCCCATTAATGATTGACTCCAAGTTTTAGCATTAATTCCTCACTTTATTTGATTCTTTTTTTTGGGTCGAACATCCTATTTTGATTTTTAAACTCTCTTAAGGGTTGTATATTGTAACTGCAAGGGATACTTTCTTTTGTAGACTAATTGTAGATTGTATTTGCCAGTTTTTATCAAAATTCATTGGACCAAACCTGAACTATCCCAATTAATAGGAATATGTTTTTGTTTGCTTATATTCCCATATTTTTTTCTCAATTGCACCTATATTGCCTCTCAAAAAGGTTTTAGCGGTTAAGTATGGTGACTAAGAAAGCAAAATATGTTAGTATTTTGATAGTGGATTGTGTGTACAAAAGTATTATCAAAATTCATCAAGACATAATTGATTGATTCCAAGTAAAAAGATTAATTTCTCACGATAATTCCATTTTTTGGCTCGAGCGCACTTATTTTGATTTTTTAAACGGTTTTAAGGGTTGAATCTTGTAACTATGTGTAGTTTATTTTATAGTAGGCTGAATGTAGATTGTTTTTGCTAACTTTCATCAAAATTGATTGAGCCAAACTTGAATTATTCCAGTTTTACCCATTTTTACCCATTTTACCATTGATTTCAATGGAAATCATTTTTTTTCCTATAACTAACCTAAAAGTTGAAATTTCAAAAAACAAAAAAAGGCCTCTGGGGAATCTAAAAAGTAACAGCTGTGCAAAATCTGAAAGCATAAGGACCAATGTTTCAAAAGTTATGGGAAGGTACACACGGACTGACAGACTGATGGACTGACGGACTGATGGACTGACAGACTGACGGACAGACGCCACAGAATTTTTTTTGCATGAATGTCTCTAAGTTAGAAAGGGTTAAGAAATATGCTAATATGATTGAAGTATATTCTTTCTGATGGTATTAGACATGATGAGAGGCCATTATTTTGTAAAAATCATGATTCTAACTTAGTCGTGAGAGGCCAACTATCGAAACAAAATACTTTGAAAATCTCTGCGCTATCGCAATACTTTCTAAATTTTCCTAATTTCATTAGAGCGAGAAAGTAAAAATTAGGTGTATTTCGTTTAAAATTTAAAAATTTTGGGCAGTCTATGTCTCAGACCACGGAATCGGTCCGATTCTGCCATTGAAGTCCCAACATTTTAATTTGACAAAATACACCTTATTTTTTCTCCTCAAGTTAACATGTTGCACATCGATCAGAAGGTTTCTATATATTTTCTCAGAATCTGTCAAGATTTGTGAGAAATTCTCAAGTGGATAAGCACAAGGGTTGATTCAAAAATCTTTTAAGTCCCGATAGCTAAAAAAATCTGGGTATTTTGGTAAATGTCTATGGGAGCAAAAATGTTGGCAATTGCCTCTGATATGAGGATATGAACTCTTTTCGTACTTTTAGAAGATGCTTTTTTGCAAAAAAATTGATAAATGTGTGTGAGCTTCTTCTAATATGAATGAGGAGCTGTTGAGGGCTTTTGAAAAAAAATATCAAAAATGAAAAAAATTGTTTCAATTCCGTAACCAATTTTAAAACATTTTTTAAACAGCCGTTCTTGAGAAAAATGCTCTGTGCTGGTTCCTTTTATCTATAGTTATCATCTCTGTATTATGTTCTGTATAATTTCATTGGGTATGCAGAGTAAGTGAGAATGTTGGAGTGAGAATTTCTTTTCTATGTGAAACTTCTGAGCGCTAGTGTTTTTGTTCATTTTCTTTTTTAATTTCTATTAATTTCATGTCTCAAATTATTTTGGATAAATTTATTTCACCAAAACTATCAGTAAACCTCAAGTACCTAAACTCGTGGCGGTCAAGATCCAAAAAATTTTTCCAAACCTCTCCCTTTTACTACCTTCCTCTTTCCTACCTCCATCTCCTCTCTTTAAAAACTTTTCTTTCAAAATCAGTTTTTTTAACCTTATTTGAGAGATGCATGATTGTGCATGAGATCTCTCAGATTCAACTTACAAACTAGCTGATATCAAAGCAACCAAGTCTCCTCCCCTCCCCTCTTCCCACCCTTTCTACTCTTGTGTTTCTTCTAGCCCCCTATCCCTTCAGATTTCAGCCTGAGATTTTATCTGATCTTCATTATTCCGAATTATTATTACAATCTGTTGGCTGCGCTCAACGCAAACCATTGCATAACTCATAAATTGCAGGCGCATGAAAGTGCAAAAGATTTAATGCCCAAAGGCGCTGATATCCGAAGGACCAAGTCTAATTTTTTGTACCTACCGCACCTTTCTTCTGCTTCCTCTTCTACTTCATCCTCTCGCTATAGTTCACCCACCAAAAAGAAAAACAAATTAAAAAAAAAGTCAGAAAAATAACTTGGCATTGAAATTAAAGGGACAATATTTGAAATTCAGCAGGCATGGAGTTTAAAATGTTTCCGGTACCCTGAATAGAACAAGGATCAGTATTGCGTGATTTTAAAAATGAAAAAAATTTAAGTACTCAGCGAGCTGAGTACACGGATGTCTTTGTGCTACCAAGTTTATGGGATTCACAAAATACTGCAATGTGGCAACATTGTACTGTGCGCATTTAAATCCATGAAAAATATGAAGCTACTGGGTGTGTAGTGGGCTCAGGAGTTTGATCTATTGAAAGGTTTTAAATGAACAAAATGCAATACTTAATGCCTCACTACACGCTACACCACTGGTAACAACTTTTAGTACTAGCTGCTGCATACAAAATTTATCAGCCGAGTTATGTCAAAATAGATTTGCTTACATTTCTGATCATCTTGATAGCGTTTATTTAAGAAAATATTGCCAATGACAGCTTTGCAAAGCGCACTCCATTTGTATGCAACTACGCAGATAAATGAACTCCCAGCTGTGAACATTATCCACAAAGTTCTGTGCATAAGACAGAAATGCGTCCATCCGCACATGTAAATAAAGAGCTGTCATCAGTAATCTTTCCTGAAATGACCTAGCTATTTTATCACCAAAATTGTTGAAGATAAATATACACAAATCCATTGAAAGACAGAGTTAATGGTAGAGTTTGAAGTGAAAATTGATGTGACTTACTTGAAAGACTTGAGTTTTAATGATACCCCAACTAGCATTTCTTACACTCTGAATTTTTTGATTTGACGCAGAATACAGCTGACTACTAATAAAATTTTCTAAAAGGAGACTCTCGTTTCAAAAGCCCAATTTTAGAAACATTGCTAGCAGCAGTTAAATAAGGATACTGACAGCGTTACTACTTCTGTAAAGGCACGAGACAGTTAAAGTGAGATGCAACATGATAAAATCACTCCTCGAAGAACACACCTTTGAAAACCACCAAGGATTTTAATCATCCTAACCCATTGAAATCAATCAGTATTAACTAGTTGCCACCAGTTATAAAAACCACAACTTTGACAGTGGCTCTGACGTCTGGTTCAAAACCTTGCAATTAAAAACATTAAAATTCATTCTCTTCGATCGGAAGGGACAAGATAGCAACAAACTGATTCGTGACAGAATTCACTACACACCCGAAAACAAGAATTCTTGGCTTAAAGAAGTGGGTGAGCGTTTGTAAAGCAAATAATAAAATCTAGATTGAGTTACAGAACTGAAAGATGGGTTGAGCACTGAGAAATAAGTTGATTGTTCAGATTGCTTATTTCATAAAATGATCCACAACCACGGCCGTGGCCACAACATTTCACGAGCAAACATCTGGATTCTGGAAGTTAATAGGAAGCAAGTGGGTGGGTTATGGTTGATTGAAATAATCCTTTAATGCACCACTAATAAAAATAAAGGACATGAGTAATGATTAAAAAAAGAACAAACGTTTGGGAACACTGCTCATCAATTAACCTCAAACGTAAACACTAAACATCTTGCGACAGTCTTAGTCCTGTCTCGGCAAGAATTGCCGAGCAAAGTCAGAATTTAAGGAAAAAACTAATCGAAGAGTATTTAGAGGGAAAGTAGAAAACTGTTTACTGGCAAATCGTTGAAACCTCCGATACGATCATATCATAACATTGAAATTAAAGACGAGATATATGAATATTAGAAAACAAACAAATAATTACTCTTACGACCATGGACGAAGATATAACTAGTTTGGTTATTTACTTAACTATTATTCAACACATAATCAGCCTGGAATTCTCCCAAAGGCAGTACAGTACCTAAAGGCTTCTGAAAGAGTTCCTGATAAAGTTGTCTCGAGACATGGAAAATTAAGAATAGGTAATGGAGCTTACAAATGACGAATGAGAATTACAACTGACAAACTAAATGAAAACTATGAAGAACTTGAGGGTTTCAATTAGTAGAAACTGAGATTAAGGCTATGATTGACAGAAAACACGCACAGTTCAAAAAGAAATCCTAATTTGAAAGTCACTTGGTCACTGATAAGAGTTCGAAAACACGCGAAGAAATTCGATTTGTTTACTCATTGATTTTCACAAATCTGTAACCTTAAAATCTCCGAGGCGGTTACGCATGTTTACCAAAGCTTCCGAACTAGATATAGCTCGTTGGTAATCACAGACAAAATAATGAAACTACCAAATTTATTCATAACGGAGACAGATCCTTATGAAAAACTTAGGGCCAATACTCTGTCAAAACCTCACTCAAACTTTGACTCAAACATTCAAACGGCGCACTATGGATCCAAATCGAGTCCTAAGTGGTCAAAAATACAAAGACATGAGATGTCACAAGAATTGTCGATCCATCAAATGATATTCTCCGATAAATATGGGACAAGCCAGGATAGAAAAACCGAGCCAAATAAACCCCTTAAAATCACTTATAGTGCCCAGCGAAAATACTAATTTCCCAACTTTGAAAGGATCGAATTTGGACCGCCAAAGATTTCATTTCTGCCCATTGTGCGGCGAACCGAAGAATATCGAGAATCCGATATAGCGCGCGATTCGTTTTTTTCCACGTTAAAGGATAGGGAGACTTTTGGCGTTGCCGCTCCGCAATATATCGAACGAAGGGAATCCACCGTAAAACGAGACGCGATCATTACGTGCGGAAATCTGACAACGCACGTTTGCGACCAAGCCGAAAATTGTCGATTGTTATGCAGGAAGTTTATGGCCAAAATCGATACGAACCCATAACAAAAACATGCAGTACTTACTGCATGTTAAAAATATGGATTTGAATGTGATTATTTCTCGAGTCATTAATGAGAAATGTGTAGAGATGTGGCCTCCAATATGTTGATTGAATCGGAGGAAGTTTATTTATTTATTTATTTATTTATTTACTGCACTATTTACATTGTCCTTTTTCAGGCTCAGTACAAAGTCAGATTCAATAATATAATATATTATACAATGAGAGTCACAAATAACAAAAACATCTTATTCCACTATTATTCAAAACCTATAAATACTTTTGAATAGCTAGTTCAACTCACATGGTCGAGTAGCTCTTGCTCACTATAGCACCCCATTTGACTTAAGTACAACTCAGTCTTTTTTTGGAATTGTATAAGGTTTTCAGCATTTCTTAGAGTCTCAGGTAAAGCATTGTACAATTTTTGAGCATTTCTAAGTTCGTTATTAACACTGTTCTTTTTTTGTACTATTATTGTTTTTGGGTGCATTCTATTGCGAGTAGAATAGCCATGATTACTATCTTTTATTTCAAGATCATTTTTAATTACAAAATAGGTGCTAGCGAGATGAGCGATTTTCAACGATGGTACAGTCCCCCCCAACCCCAAAGGGCGTCAGTCAGAATAGCCGGAACGCCAGGGGCCGAAAAATGTTGGTCCTTTTACGGGCAACTACATTGGTGGATCGTGAGGATTCGAGCATGCTAGCAGATAGTTTACGGCCTCACCATGCATCTTTATCATGTACTTTTTCCGACCGACATTTTTCGGCCCCAGAGCCAGTCTGCTGGACGAATCCTTAATCTCAAAACAAAAACAAATATTAAGTATAGCAAGCTAAAAAGTGTATAAAATTCTCTCCGACATCTGATGAAATTTCCAGTGTTGTGAGTCAATGATTATACGCGCATGAAACTCATTAAAAATGTAATTTTCAAAAGCGCTTGCCCTATTAAAGAGTCTATTGGCATTAAATGGGAACTTCGAAAGCGAGAATTATGAGAATCAATTTATTGACCGTCATGCGCTTATCTATTGACAAACGGCATCGACAATTTTAGAGACTCCAGATGATCCCCCCCCCGGGGGGGGGGCGGAGCATATACTGCTGCATTCGGTTTTGTTGTGAGATCCGCCACATGTTGCAAAACAATGTTGGTACAATAACTGGGGAAGCAGTTAACATTTTTAAGAAGGGGGGTGGGGGTCCAAATTCAGCTCACTGGCATGGCAGTACAAATATGTTAATGCATCCACCGGAGGTTCGAATCTCAGCCATGGTGATTAGATTTGACGGTCTCAGATCTTGTCGGTTTTGTCACTTTGGATAGACGCATATACATGTTCCTATTTCATCTATTTTGAGTATATCGTTCCTGTTCTCTCTTCCATGTCTTCCATCTCAAATATTATAATGAACCGTCCAATTTCTACGATCGCTGTGGGTCCGTTTCGGAATGGGGCTCTTGCAAACTGTTGCTTCAAGCAAATAAATAGTCCAATCTGATGTAAAGACTAGCGAAAATCACGAAAATCACCTGAAGAAAGTCTAAAATTCAGTAATAAACTCACAACTGCTATAACGGCAAGTGCGTAATGGTGGTCCGACGCACACGGAAAAAAACTACGGTGAAAATAACCATACGGATACCTGATTTTGGCACCTGCTAGATATTATGGTAATGTTAACCAGAAGTATACTATGTTTTGACTAGGGACTAGGTGATGTTACCTGATTGCATGTCGAATTTACTCAAGGTATCGGTAAATCTACCATACCACTGGTCAAGTTCACCATAACATCTAGCAGGTGCCAAAATCAGGTATCCGTATGGTTATTTTCACTAATCTTTTTTTTCCGTGCAGAAATCATGGGAGATTCCTGTCTATTATGTCACTTTATCTACGGCAACACAGAGATATGTCTCAATTTAGATAGGAATCTTCCATGATACCTGCGTCTCTTCGCCATTAAGCTCGATTCTGAGAGTGAATTTCGTGATTTTTTAGGGTACTCATCGTCATTTTTACAGGTTTTTATGCAAGAATAATCATCTCTTCAATCCTCTACAGCAAAAGTTTGCAAGAGCCCCATTGATGTTAGTTAAAACATTCTTCTTCTTAAAAAAAATAAAAATAAAAAACAAAAAACAAAGACAAAACTGTAATCCATAGTTCAAAAACTGAGTTCAAGTAGTGACCTAACACGAACGGATATTGATTTCAAAGATTTCAGTTTGAATTGAATTTTTTTAAATTGAGCGCTCTTTATGGGAGCTGGGTTTCACCTTAAAGAGCTCCAATGGCTCCGTTGTAAGCTTTTGCCACAAGGGTCGATTCCTGTGTGAAATCAAATTTAAAGCGTCAAGTCTTTCAGGTTTCAAAAAGCCAAAGCCAAGTCTGTATGTTAGAACTCTTGGACTCAGTTTTTGAACGATATAGATTACAGGTCTCGAAATTTTTCTCAGTTTTTTTTTTTTCTTCTTCTTTTTCTTTCTTTTTTTTTTTCTATCGAGATTCCAATTCAATTTGAACTGTGGCGTCTGAAGACAGATTGTGAGACCGTGTTCGTCAATAGTTTTTGCTGAGCTTTAAGAAGAATTTTGCGGAGCAAAAATACTGCTCTTTTCATTCAATTAAAATCCCTCTATCTGAGAATGGGTGAAATCCCGAATGGCAGAAACAATTTAGAATAAATGATGACAAAGATAAGGAATTGACAGACAGACGTCACACGTCAGCGCTTTGTAGCGATGTTGCTTGGAAACTGATCGCTGAATCCTACACCTACTGAAAAGCGCGCCTTCAAAATGATAGCTATGCAATTAGACTGACTGACAGAGATTTCAACGCTCGCGAGTCGCGCTCCCCTCCCATTTTGACGCATGTGTTGTAGACGGAGCTGCCGTTTTGCGTAGAATCAATGGAATTTTTTAATTCACTGATGATTTCACCGGTTGAGAAAAGATTACATCGTTCAGTTCAGTGTTTTAATGTAACGCACGAAAATACTCGCACCTGTAATCTTTTCTCAGCCGGTGGAGTCGTCGATGACTGAAAAACTTGCGGATGTTTTAATAATTTAACGGCGTTATTTCTATCGATTGAGAAAAATATTACAGATCAGAGTATTTTCGTGTATATAGTATAGTCATACACTGAACTGAACTGCATGATCTTTCCTCTACCGGTGGAATCATCAATGAATTAAAAAATGCCATTGATTCTATACGTAAAACGGCTGCTTTGGTTAGCGAATGATAGCAGAGGGGGCCATTACGTGACTTTATCCCCTTCTATATCCGTCATTTTCTAACGCAAAGACTCACATGGGAGGAGAGAGAGAAAAACAAATTCCAGAGGGCCGATCATTTACTTCATCGTTAAACCGATCGATAAGCCTGTCTATGAGTGATGCTATTGGTCGAAAATTGTAAAACTTGGCTGTTGCTGTGGTAACCATCGTTATAGTGTCCGTTTTTTAAAGGTTACTCATGAATAGCCTTTATAAAACGAGACTCTTAACGATGGTTACCATAGCAACAGCCAAGTTTTACAATTTTCGACCAATAGCATCACTCATAGACAGTCTTATCGATCGGTTTAACGATGAAGTAAATGATCGGCCCGCAGGATTCGCCTATAGCTATGTGATGCGGCGAAGTGATGTCACATTTTTACCCGAACCCTGTCGGCATTATTAATTCTATTTGGATTCATTCATGAATCATGCATTACTGTAAAAATGAATGAATGAGCAGCGGCCTGGCGTGTAATTTGGTGACGTTGCACAGTGGCATAGCGTGCAATTTGGCAACCTTGCATTCCTCCATTTAATCCCATGAAAAACATCGAGGTATTGGGTGTTCGGTGAACACCTTCGCATTCGATATTTTGCAAGGGTTTAAACGGACAAAATACAACGTCGCCAAATTACATGCTACGCCACTGACGTTGCGGTTTCTCCATTCAAAACCAATGAAAAAGGTCGACCTATTTTTAGTTGTCTGGAAAAAGCCCTCGAGTTCGGCCTTTTACATAGGATTAAATGGTCATTGGTCAATGAGGATCGGTGTCAAAATCAAAATGCATGCTAATCTATTGGAAATGTCCCTTGCAGTGTAATTAGGAGTCCGAAAAAACCTATGTATACATACTATATATCTATCACGGGATGCCACCGTTGTCATTGGAAATGTCCCTTGCAGTGTAATTAGGAGTCCGAAAAAACCTATGTATACATACTATATATCTATCACGGGATGCCACCGTTGTCAGGGCGAAGGATGAGAGCCTCCATGTGAAATCTTATAAATAAGTTTTGGTGTAAGTATCGTCCTTGCGAGCTTTAATTTGGCGACAAATGAATTAAGTATAAATCTTTTTAATAGAACTGCAGGTATGTGTGATTGTAAGGCGATGGAATTTTCCTCCAAAAAATCTGATGCAAAAGTTTAGTAGTAATGTATTTGACAAGGGTGTGAAATGGGGGGGGGGGGGGGAGAGCGCCTCTGGCCTTTAGTGACATCTTGTTCAGCTTCGATTTTTTTTTTTTTTTTTTTTTTTTTTTTTTTTTTTGCGAGTAATTGAAGACCTCGTGAACTTTCATTTGGCGAAAAAAGATTTAAAATCGGTCCAGCAGAATACAATTCACTAATACGGCGAGCAAACTTTAACCCACCGATTTGATTAATTACCTATAGAGAGGTATGAATTCAAATGAATAGGATCATTCAGCCTGATTCAAATTGCCCGCCACGTAAGCGAACATCGACCAGCTGAAGGTCCCTGATTGGCCCGATACGGAAGTGATGTAAGCATCGGCAGCGAATCACCTTCAAGTCCTGTTGTTTTCGTTTTGATTTGATAGTAACGGCTAACGGTCATTTTTCCTCATTTCAGTTGAAACTTTCAGTGCTTGACTTTAATTAAATACACGTTTGGACAAATTAGTGATTACCGTATTAATTCTTGTAATATTTCGTCGTTTTAAAGGTATGTGAATCCTCAATTAGTCTGTTCTGAAGCGCCTGTAATACGCAACTGTATACTTAATAATATTCACCTAAGCTTCCCCGGTAACGTGCTTATGGAACTCTTATCCCTTACTGTCATTCTGTGCTCTCATTTCTTAGTTTCATCCTGTAAATCTACTACGTTTATTTGCGATTACGGGCAGGTTATTATCTTTTGCGTTTCGTAACTTGCCAGGGCTTCAAAACTTGAACTTCAGCTCTGCTCCTGTTTTGTCTTCCGGGTCTGCGATTTGTAGTTTCTTTAGACGAAATATCTGAGTTCTAGTCTTCCTTGACTGCTCTCTTTCCAGTTCTATGAATTGGTCAATTAAAATTGCTCGAATAAATCAGGAAAGAGGACTCTTCCATCTCTGGGAGTTGCGTTTAAAATTCCAGTGACCTGGGCCTCAACATTACATTATTGTCTTTGGATGCCACACAGAATGACGAAGGAGTTCCTCTGAGTTTGTGTGGTTTGTTTAGAGCTTGTTTCACGGAAGAAAGGTGATGACAGATCAAGCAGTTTGCTGCGTAAAGACGTGTTTGCATTCTTGCACATGCGCTGAAATGCGCAGTTAACAAACTCATCTGTCTTTGGTCAACTTAGCTACTTGAAACGACCTCTAGCATTTTGATGATAGGTAAATGGATTGTTTCAGTTTTTGTTTCTTTCCGTCAGAATAACAGTAGAAAAGGAGCAGCAAGAGGTCTTGTCATTTAATTGAAATAATGGTTAGCCCATTCCATGTCAGCAAAGTGCTCGAACCGCTAAAGCCAACGCCATGCAAGAGTTGTTTTCATTTTGTTTTGCTTGAAAAGAACACAATAGTTTATGATGCAGTTAGCTTGAGCGGTTTGAGCGTTCTGTAATAATAGAAGAGAGCAAGTTAACCACACTCAGTTGGTCTACCAATCGCGGTTACTTTAGATCAACCATAAATAACCACAAGTAACCTGTTCTATCTTGCGAAATCATTGTCCACGAATGTAGCCTTTATATTTGACAAGCTGAGAATATGTCAGTTCTGAGTACAGGAAAGCAGACTAATTTTCCAATTTTTTAAAGTGATTGAATTCTTTATGAGTTTCTCATCGTAGTCGTCATTAATTGTTGTCGTTTTCCTTTTTTTTCCAGATGATGGGTAACTACAGTGTGAAGGCATGGATTGAAAATGCTAACGATAATCATCACACGCCCAAGAACATGATGCGACGTTTAGACCCAGCATTTGACCCACGATCTCCATCTTTAGAAATTCAGAGGACGCCCATTTATGTAAGTTGTTTGGCAGA
Source organism: Trialeurodes vaporariorum (assembly GCA_011764245.1). Taxonomy (NCBI): domain Eukaryota; kingdom Metazoa; phylum Arthropoda; class Insecta; order Hemiptera; family Aleyrodidae; genus Trialeurodes; species Trialeurodes vaporariorum. Next base: position 51,170,705 of record VMOF01000379.1, read on the forward strand.
TCTATTGTATCAGAGCTTGTTTCAGAGGTGAAGGCGCAGCTCAACTGATAATCTTTGACATTTTTCCTTATGTTATTTCTTTTGTTTCATGATGGAACCTAATGAAAATGAATTTGAGCCTTCGATTTTCATTGAAGGACGCTCTAAATCCATAAACCCCCTTACTCTCATATTCCATCCATCTCTAGGACTAAAATTATCTGCATTCAAAAATGCTTCCTCATTTAACTCCATTCTACCTGCATTTCTTTTGTTTATCTTCTCATATTTCTTCTAATAATTTGCAAATATTTGGCAACAATGTTTTTCCTCCATTTGATTACATGTAAAATAATCGATTCGATAGTGAAGCAGCGCTTCACCAGCATTCGATTGTTTTACATCCCGTCAAATGGAGGAAAAACATCGTTGTCAAATTGCACTTGCCACCAGTGCTACAGTCCACTGACATTGCTTGACCAAATGGTTTGAACGGGTATGAAGGAGCCTAGCAGAAATCTGTCGTTCGCGGTGAAAAACCTGCACAAGAGCTAAGACCGCAGCTGGGGCAATAGATAGATTCTATTTATCTATTTCCTAAAAATATTTTGGAAATTAGCATAATACATTAAGTAAGAAGAATCCAAAAAATTAGCCAACTCAGTTTTGCACTAAGTGGGCTTTATGCTAAACTGCAATGATACATGTATTGTATTGAGATACGTCATGGTGTGATTCTATGACAGAGACAAATAGAGACCCTGCACAAAGCTTGCCACAGGTCTCCACTTTTCTGGCTCAATTTTCGTCGGAACTCATCGAAACAACAGCCAACATTCGCCTATTGTTGACTGATGAGCCCGTAGTTTGCATTCGCCAAGCAAAACCTGTTTCCGTTTCCGGGACCACGGACCAATCACAGCCTTTTATTGAGCTCAACATCCAACATTAGGCAAAGGTTGATTGTTGAGGTCGATGAGTCCCGACAAAAGTAGTTCACGAAAAGTGGACACCGCGCGCAACCACGGGAAGAATAGGGAATGCACAGTCTCCATTTGTCTCTGTTCTATGATAATATTGCTTGTATTATGCCTTATGTGTACAAAAAATAAAATTAAAATTAATAATTCTTTTTTTTCTTTTTTCAGGTGGACAACTTTGATGAATCTTCAACATCTCTTCCGCAAGCAATGGACTATGACGATACAAACATCTCAGCAAAAAGTGATTCTGGTCTCTCCACTCTCTCCGTTACTTACAGTGATCCATCCATGATCATATCCGATTTAAACTTGTCACAAGTCGACTCTACTTGCAGTAATTCGATCAGTAAAATTGATGTCCAACAGGTATGCCTGCCGATATATACCTCCGAACTTTATTCTTGATCTTCGTCGAAAGCTCAATTGAAACAGGAAATTTTAGGGAAGATGGAATATTGAGTAGTGTTTTAATCAAAGAGCCATACCATTAGAGAAGATCCATGGGGTGGGATTTTGAAACTTCAAGGAGGCACCCATGGTGGAAATCTTTTATGGACATGTTTCACTGGCTCGGTTTGTTTGCCTCATTTTTTTAACCTTAAAAAGAAAGTTGGGACACATCCACTTAAAATTGGTTTTAAGGATTTGCTCAGTATTAAAACAATTACAAACTAAATGGCCAAAAAAACATCACAGACAAACTAAGGATTAAAATGGGAACTATACCATCAATAATTAAAAACTTCCGAGACGTTTCGGTGCACTCACAGCACCATTATAGTGTGAGTGCACCGAAACATCTCGGAAGTTTTTATTTATTGTTGGTTTAGTTCCCATTTTAATCCTTAGTTTGTCTGTGATGTTTTTTTGGCCTTTTTAGTTTGCTCCTCGTTCTGAGTATTTTGTTTTTATTTTATTTTTATATTTTTCCGATTGATAATGGTGCTGTGAGTGCACCGAAATGTCTCGGAAGTTTTTATTTCTTGTTGGTCGAGTTCCCATTTTAATCCTTAGTTTGTCTGTGATTTGCTGAATGAAGAAAATACTCAAGGTTTGTTTGCCTCATATTTTTTAACCTTTAAATTTTTAAAAAAAAAGTTGTGACAAATCCTTTTGAAATTAGTTTTAAATGAAAGTGCAAGCGTCTGAGAGTGGCTATCTGGACACAGAAATCAATAGAACTGTTTCTGCTGGAAGGATTTGCTCAATAAAGAAACGAACAAATGACAGAAATAAGCTAAATTTTCTCACCTGGATAGTTGTTTTAGAATTCTGTGTCCAGACAGCCACTCTAAAAAGTTTGCTTTTTCATTTAAAACCTATTTTCTCTGGATCAATTCCAAATTTTAATTTTAGGTTAAAAAATATGAGGCGAACAGACCACTAAATCAGATCGCCCATGCTGCCTCATTTTTGCATAGGACTTACAACATGTATCAGTCCTCTATCGTTCTACTTCGTTGGTTTTAATGGTCAGGAATATTCTCGGTTTCTTTTTCCGTGTCTTCATCTCCGTAACCTTGATCACAGGGCTGATTTTCTTTAAAGAGCGCACCTGTTGTTTTCAGAGCCCTCTTTCCAGTAACTGTCTCATTTGTATACAAGGTGTGGCAGACCACCCGTCCACTATCTTTATCTCAAAAACGGCCGAAAATTGAGCTTCGGGGGCAAAACTTTCATAAGGTATATCGACCCCAAGGAATCCAATGAAAATATTTTCAGCCCCCCAAAACCACCCCTTGGGGGTTATTTAGGGGGGTGGCTACCCGTATCTCGAAAAAATCAAATAGAAAGGGTGTGTTTTGACAGTGGAATCTAATACGGCATAAAAAAATAAAACTTTTTTATCCCTAAGTTTTTTTTCTAAAAACCACCCTTTTTTGAGTTAGGGGTGGTTTTCAAAAAATTTAGGGGTAATCTTTGATTGACCGCTGTGACCCTCCAAATCATTGGATTTCAAAAAACAAAGAAGTTTCTGAAAGGGCAGACCAAGGGCTTTCTTTTGATGTATCACATGCCTATTTTTTGTGAAAAAGGGTACAAGGCCCCCTCACCCCAAAATTTTGGGGTTTCGGGGGGCTCTACGTAAAAATTTTCAAATGTAAAGGTATGGCTTGTGATACATCATTTGAAAGGTCTTTCAGAGACGAAAAAAGTGATACCCCCCAAAAGTCGTAAAAACAACCCCCTTCCAAAATGGCGGCCGTTTTAAGGTTAGGGGGCTCAAGGGGGGACCTTCAGAAAAATGATCCAAAATTGAACGATACATGGCTAAAAGGGTCTTAAAAAGAGAAAAATAATGGTTCAAACCGCGAGTCAAACCGACTTTTCAATCCAAAGTTACGGCCGATTGAAATTCAGGGGTAGTTGGGTTTCCCAAAAAGGCACCCCTAAATTTCAATCGGCCGTAACTTTGGATTGAAAAGTCGGTTTGACTCGCGGTTTGAACCATTATTTTTCTCTTTTTAAGACCCTTTTAGCCATGTATCGTTCAATTTTGGATCATTTTTCTGAAGGTCCCCCCTTGAGCCCCCTAACCTTAAAACGGCCGCCATTTTGGAAGGGGGTTGTTTTTACGACTTTTGGGGGGTATCACTTTTTTCGTCTCTGAAAGACCTTTCAAATGATGTATCACAAGCCATACCTTTACATTTGAAAATTTTTACGTAGAGCCCCCCGAAACCCCAAAATTTTGGGGTGAGGGGGCCTTGTACCCTTTTTCACAAAAAATAGGCATGTGATACATCAAAAGGAAGCCCTTGGTCTGCCCTTTCAGAAACTTCTTTGTTTTTTGAAATCCAATGATTTGGAGGGTCACAGCGGTCAATCAAAGATTACCCCTAAATTTTTTGAAAACCACCCCTAACTCAAAAAAGGGTGGTTTTTAGAAAAAAAACTTAAGGATAAAAAAGTTTTATTTTTTTATGCCGTATTAGATTCCACTGTCAAAACACACCCTTTCCATTTGATTTTTTCGAGATACGGGTACCCACCCCCCTAAATAACCCCCAAGGGGTGGTTTTGGGGGGCTGAAAATATTTTCATTGGATTCCTTGGGGTCGATATACCTTATGAAAGTTTTGCCCCCGAAGCTCAATTTTCGGCCGTTTTTGAGATAAAGATAGTGGACGGGTGGTCTGCCACACCCTGTATGTATTTTATTTTTTTCATATTTTTTTCAAAATATTTTGAAATTTAATGTAAAATGTATATAAAATTTTAAAAGTAAACTAACTCAGGTAGTGTGAGCTATGTGCATGTGCCCAGTACGGCTTCTGTATGAAATAAAATAAATAAATACATAACTCAGTTTTGCCTAAACTACATAAAAATACAGCATCAGACTGAATTTTATAGCTCACTTTCGTTGAGGATTGGGTTCTGACGCGGAGCAATATCTCCTTTCAAAATGCATCTAAACGCATTGGTGAGCAGTTGAATAGCACAGAGATTCAACTTGTTGCTAATGAACCACTCACCAATATGTTTTGGTGCATTTTGGGAGAAGACAAACCCAATACTCTTTTGAACCGGTTATTCAAAATGCGAGACCTTTAAGTCATTATTTTCGGTCAATTTGTTTTTCTCCAAGATGTAGACTTTATTTCGTTTCAGGGTGTCTCGCTTGAATCAGTATACCGGTGTTTGCTCCTCATCCCCATACTTTCTTATACGTTCAGGCCTGCAGTTCGCTTTGAAAAATTAACTCAAGAATTTTGTGATAGTTGCGGATGCAGGTCTTTTTAAGTACATAATTCTAATTCTAAGATTTAGACTACATTTCGTTTTATTATTAATTTTTTTCTTTTTGTTTAGGATGCTGAGATGGAGAACCTTCCTGCGACAACTTTAACTCCTGTAACTGTGTACACGGATAATGCGAACAAAGATAAGGAAGAAGTCATGGCAATGACTCCTGATCAGTCCGATTCCTCTAAGCCTGCTGAGAAATTGATATCCTTAACTCCTGTGACAAGCAACGCTGCTGAACCTGCATTCGAATTAGCCAGGAAAAAACTCTTCAACACAACTCGAGTTGGAAGGAGGGTGAGTTGAATTATTTTATCCTGAACTATTGGAAAAGAGAAGTTGACAAAATTACCGTTCAAATTATTAAAAATGTGGCACAAGTCCTGCCACTACTTAAAAATATCAACTGTCTTAAATGAACTTATTGGGAATGTGTAGTTGACAAAATTACCGTTTAGATGACTGAATATGTGGCACAGGTGCCAAAATAGTTTTGCCATTATTTAAAAATGTCAACTGTTACATTTAATAAATTAATTGGAAAGGAGCAGTTGACAAAATTACCTCTCAAATGACTGAAAATGTAGCTTAGGCCTTAAAAACCTAAAAAATGTCAACCATCACAAATAGACAGTTTTAGTGTGGTGTTACAGAAGCCAAAATTCGGTTCGACAACGAATGCTCTCATTGGGAATGAGTAGTTGACAAAATTACCAGCTTAGATAACTGGAAATGTGGAACAGGTGGTAAAAAAACGTTTTGCCATTATTTAAAAATGTCAACTGCCACCTTTAATGAATTAATTGCAAAGGAGCAGTTGACAAAATTACCTTTCAAATTACTGAAAATGTAGCTTAGTCCTTACAAACCTTAAAATGTCAACCGTCCCAAATAGATAGTTTTATTGCAGCGCTACAGAAGCCAACCTTTGGTTATCCAACAAATGCTCTCATCAGTCGCCATGGGCGGATACAGGGAATTGTTTTTCTCTCTCTCCTTCCATTTGAAAATGTGCGTTAGAAAAGGACAGTAGATGGGGCCAAAGTCACGTGATGGCCCCAAAGTCACAAGATGGCCCCCTCTGCTGTCCTTTTCTAACACATAAGTTCAAATGGAAGGAGAGAGAGATAGACAGTTGCTTGTATCCACCCAAGTTGGTCGCAAGCAGCTGTGAAAACACTCCTGCAGCTTTCTAAATGATCTCTCTCATTTTCATTCTTACATAACTCTCATGTGTCTCAACTATCTCTGTCTAGAGTCAAATTTTGTATACAGGGTCTTGTTTCACAACTTTTTCTTTTCTATGTTGCAATGAAATGACTGCAGAGATTCATTTCTGCCAAAGAATGTCATAAAAAGCGTTTCTGTACACGATTGGAGCTTTTAAAGTGAGGCAGTAGTACTAGAGTCCCTGTATATCACAGAGTCTCAACACGTGAAGACGAAAGTCGAAGGAGGCGTCCACTCTGATTGGTTTGGTTCACCGAAGAGGATTGTATGTCTCCTCGTAGGGGTGTTCCAACGGTTTTCTTATGGAGAATAACACAGAACGCCTCCTTGAGCTCTGTGATAGCCTAAAATCTAGCAGCCAATCAGAATCTATACCCTGTATGGCGAGACTCTTTGATATACAGGGACTCTTAAGTAGTACACAGGGGATGTGAGGGAAAGTTATTGTTATTATGTAGTTGTCATTTTGAAATGTTTATCTTGTTGTATTGACTTTTCATCTGTTTGTTTGTTTATTCTTTATAGCCTCTCGAAAATGTCCAGAACACCTCTTCACCGCAACAGCTTCTCAGAAGCAAGCAATGGCGTGATTTTCAAGAAGAACGAGCCAAGCTCGGCATCAAAACAGACGAGAATACTCCACCTCCAAAATTCGACGGCTGTGCTTCAGCTCCAGGAAAATTAGCCTCTCGTAGACGAGCCCTCGTCACATCAAACTCTCCTTCCAAATTTCACTCTTGAGACTGGACTACTAATCGAAATATGTTATGAATTGTGTTCGTCTGAAACCATTAAGATAGGAATTTTGAAGTAAGCCTTAGAATTAAGTCATTCGTTTCTCTAACTCGTCATTCGAGCTCGGAATGCTTTCATCTCTTGCATGTTTTATAATAATAATTCAAACAACTTTCGGTCAGAGCTGATTGGTAAAATAACATAATGTCTGCTGTTTTGAGACCACAGTCAATAAATCAAGGAAAAACTAGAAATAAAATGAAAACAAATTCTTATTAAATATTCAATCTTGTAATTAAATTAAAACGTTCTCAAAGAGCCATTGGTCTTTTGATCCTAAATCATCATTATTGCCTAAGCAGTTGGCAGTGAAAGGTCTATGGCTCTTTGAGGAAGTTTTAATCTAACCAGAAAATTTAATATCTTTTTTAATTTTTTTTTTGTTTGCTTGAATCATGTACTGCTACGACTCTTCTATGCGAAAACTTGAAATGAAATTTGCATTTATGTACCTTTTGTTGTGTCAGATAATGGAGTTATGTCTTTAGGAAAATTCACATTCTTGAGGTTTAAAACCTATTGAATGATTTTTTTGTAGACTGCGCGACGATAGCCTTCAGACTCTGTCCTTTTTTTTTTTTTTTTGTTGGATACTTGGTTTTTTAAATTTTGATTAAAAATTTGTTTTTTCAATGAATTTTTAAAAAGTTCAATATTCATGTGATGTCTTTCAGACAAGTGGCTGTCAATGGGACTAGGTCCCTTTTTTTTGCAACTTTCTGTGATGTTAGGTGATTAAACTTTTGTACACGCTCAAACGGGTTTTGATCAAACTACAGAATCGCCAACTCGACACTTGCAGAATTCAAACATAAATTTGACCTAAACACCTCAAAAACGGGGTTTATTGATTTTATTGATTGAAATTGGTGAACAGATGGCACACCATCCATTGTCAAATAACTATTCAGTTTGAAGAATGGAACATCAACTAAACATGCAACGGTTGGCTCACCTGCCGTTTGTGGTGTACAGTAGAATCTTGATTATCCGGATTTTCTGGTTGGTCCCGGCGAAATCCCCATACTTTCAATGTGTTTTTTTTTCCCCGTCTATCCGGATTTCGATTATCCGGACAGAATTTGCGGTCCGGCAACAAAATTAACCGAATTTCTCCGTAATATTGTTTGAAAAAGAAAAAAAATAACCAGAAAACGCAATGTCCTATAAAGTGGGTAGCTCCGTATTTACGCGGCAGGAATTACCGTACACGGGTTGCATTACTTTGCCTTTGAAGGGGCGTTTTAAAGAAATCTTCGCTAACTGCATATCAGAGCGTCTAGATTGCGTTTTTCGGCGAATTTCGATTAACCGGATATTGGATTATTGGGACAACATTTTCGGTCCGGAGAAATCTGGATAGTCGGGATTCTACTGTATATTGTCTCATTGATTGCTTGTTTGATCATGTACAAAGTGCTATTCAGAACCATTTTTTTCCGATATGCACTATGCAGGCTGACAGAAACTCTCCATCTATAATAGATTCTATTTGTTATGCTCAAAGAGTTAAGAACAATCTCTCAGCAACGAAGTAGACTTCCTTTTATAAAACAAAGAAAATAACTACATATAGCTACAAGCAGTGGCGTTTTGTGTCATCTGGCAACAATGTGACTCCTCCATTTAAACTCATTAAATATGTATATCGAACTTTCCTTGTGCTTGTGCACCCCTTGAATTCGACCTTTTACACAAGTTTAAATGGATAGGATGCAGTGTTGCAAAATCTCTTGCAATGCCACTGATCTCAAGTCAAATACCTCCAAGTTCTTCATTGATTTCTTGTAAAATATCTTTCGCGGTTTATTCGATGATCAGTTCTTTCTCAAGATCTTTCAGTTGATGATCTAATTTTATTTTTAGACGCAAAGACTTTTTTTTATCTGATCTGTATTTACAGTAACGGTTGTTGGTGACGTGGTTTTGGAAATTGGATTTTGCTGGTAAAAATCCTGACGTTTCTTGTGTTCACATTTAAGCGATCTGTGTGCTGTTTTCACTTGTTTTTTTTACTTCTTTAACAATCTTTTCTACTCTTCTTTTGTGACGAAGCTACTGTGAGCTAAGTCATTAGTATGTGAACATGGAGATTTTATGCCGAAATCCATTTTTCCTCGAGTGAAGGTCTTATTTGTCAATTATCCTCATTAGTATGTAAAAGAGGATTTTCTCTAAGATGCCGAACTCTTTGCTTTTCTTTACCGTCGATCAATCTTCATCTTTTGGTAAAAATGTCTGGATTTTGTGAATCTCAATTTTTTTTCCCCCAGTTTTTCTTTTTCTCTAGTCTCATTGGTTTTACCTAGGCCTGTGGGATGTCAAGTTTTGTGCATCGAAATTCGTTGTCCAAAAAACATGGACATTTTATGGATGCATTGAAACAAATTTTAACAAGTCAAAATGAGAAATCACTGGAAATCATGATACTTTTTTATGCTTTTTAGATAGTTTAAGAGAAAAAAATGACTCTTTGGTCTGTTTTTAGGCAAAATCTTGATATATAACGAGTTTTGATGCATCAATTGAATCCATCATTAGCATCGAATCTATCCAATGGCAGGAAAACATTGAAACTTTGATTGATGTAACGAACATCACACAGGCCTAGTTTTACTCTCTATTATTCTGTATTTTAATTAATATGCTTGAATTTAATTTGAAGAAAAATAAACTCTTGTGATTGTCAGTTTTGTAAGTTTTTCAAAACCGCAAAGAAGCACTAAGAAACTTACATCAGTAGTAACAATGTTTGAAAACAAACTTGGAGTCTTCTGAAATTTAAAAAAAATTTAATTTTGAAGCAAAATCATACGTGAAAAGTTTTGACATTTAGTGACAATTTTTTTAATAATTCGTGTGTGAAAGTGTGAAATACATCCAGGAAGGTTTGCATTCTGCCCTAAACTATGTATCTAAAAAGTACGTGTGTAAAATTACAGAGATCAACAATAATTTCGCAATTATTCTTTGAATTTCTGTGTTTGCAGTGGATGGATTTTTTTCTTTTTAATAAATTGTGTGTGAGGGTGAAACACATCTTCCAACAGGAAGGTTTGCATTCTGCCCTAAACTATCTGAAAAGTACGCTTGTAAAATCACAGAATTCAACAATAATTTTGCAATTAGTCTTTGAATTTCTGTTTTTGCTGCGGATAGATTTTTTTTCTTTCTTTTTGGAGTAAATTTTGCGGATTTTTTTGCGAATAAATTGCTAAAACTTGTGGATTCTTTTGAAAAGGCCAGATTGCATTTGATCGCGTTTAAATTTTATAATCAATGGACCACCAGACAATAATCTAGCTGGACCGTAGCTCTCTTAAGTGACTTAAACAATTTGTTGGCTGTAAAATTTTAGTGTTTCTAGAGATCGAATCATGTAATGTAAATAGAGTATTTCAACTTGTTGCTTTTTTCCTCATGTTGTATATAACCCTGGATTCTTGCCATACATAAGGGATAGAGAAAGTTTTAAACCTTTTTCCGTCCCAATATATTTATGATTGCTCTGTAACCATGGTAGGAAATTTTATACTTTTTCTCAAGTAGAAAATATGTATCTTCATGAAATAAAAGCAAACTTATTTTTGTAAATAATTATTTTGTTTGAGATTCTTTCAGTTTTAAGTAAGTTTTATGAGATTGAGATTTGGCTCTATTTAGATTGTTTTAGTGACGAGTGGGAAATTCAAAATCCAGGAATTTGATTGGCTTGTTTTTTTTTTAAACGTAAAACCAACATTTAATTGATCAATTTTGAATTTCACGCCTTCTGTCAAAACAGTCTCTTCTTGTTTAACATTTGTTCTATAATTTGCCAAGTGCACTTCTTATACAATCAAATAGGTTTGAACAAACAAGCAATCGTTGAGCTGAAATTCACCACAAACAGACGGTGAGTCAACCCTCAACCGTTGTATGTTCAGTAGATGTTTCGTTCGTGAAAGGACTTTGCAGTTTGATAGTCCGTCATTCCCATCAAACTGCAGAGTTATTTGGTGATGGATGGTGTGTCATCTGTTCACTAATTTTAGTCTATAAAACCTGTTTTGAGGTTTTGGTCAAGTTTGTATGTATGAAGTTTCAAGTTTTAAAGTTGGCAATCCTGGAGTTTGATTAAACCCATTTGAGCAACGTTCGAAGACCTGTAAAAAGATTGATTTGTATGCTTTGAAGTGACTTTATCGGTATTTCCAAAACAGCAGAGTTAAGCAACTCATACATCAACTTTCTAATAACGACTCGTGGAATCTGGGAGGCTGATTCCAAAAATGATATCATTTTCTTCTTAACCTTTTGCGGGGCAATGTCTTTTACCACAAACTGACTTTAATTTTTTATTTCCTGAGCTTCAGGAGCAGTGGCTAGTGTTGCTAACCTAGATTAGGTTCATAGATTGGTAAAGTATGATCCTAGAATGGTAAGAACCAATGTGGGTATCTAGCGGCACTAGCCACTGCCCTTGAAGCTCAAAAAATGACGAAAAAGATGGCTAGTAGTATTAGTCACTGCCCCTCAAAGTGTTAACTCATCCCGATTTTACGCATATTCTACTTTTATGCATTTGTCGTGATTGAGTTTAAATTGTGGAAAAACTAGGATATTCCAATCAAAACTGAGGCCAAATTTGAACTTGGAAGGTCAATTCTCATCTGATTTTATGTTTAGTACTCAAACAGAATGCTCATTGTTAAAAAAAAACCTATTTTTGTGTCTAGGGACCCTTGTTTTTTGCTCCGGGGGGGGGGGGGGGCAAACATTCTGTTGCAAAAGCGTTAAAATCTAACCTGTGCTCCAAAATTTCGACCCGAACCCTCTCCCTTCAGTTTTACCACCCCTTATGCTTTCTCAAAGTCTTTCCCTGCATTTGTTCGAATGAAATTCCCCTTGCTATCTTTGCCAGGCCTAAAAAGGCCGGTCCTCAATAAACTTAATCACATTGTCAACATTTTGCAATACCTCGGTAAAAATGGCTGATATTAATAAAATATCATATAAGTCCTCTAATTAAATGTATTCCAGGAAAATTTATGAGAGAGCCATAACCTCCAGGGATGAAGGTAAAGCCAGGGCATATTCGCTAAGGGTGTCAAAGAATCGATAAGCCATGCAAGAGCCGATTTTTTTTTAATCTGTTCAAAGTTCACAGAAATTTTACACGGGGTCTTTTAGACGGTTGTGAAGTGTGAAGAAAGGGGGGGAAAATCGCCTTATGGGTGTTTTTTGGGCTCAATTTGTCGAGAAAGTTATTTTAAAGCCCAATTTGAAAAAAAACAAAGAAACGAAAAAATCAAAAATTGGTTTTTGAGCCAACAGGCATTGCGGCTTGTGAATAATAATCGCTAGCAATGGGTCAGAGTGTTCGCAATGCTCCTTAAGATTCCATTTGAAAGATTGCAAACATAAAAAAGATGGTTAAGAAATGTGAGGCTCTCCGTAGTTTCCTCTACCTTGAAGAGAGGGCCATAAATTGATTTCATGAATGCTTCAAAAAAAGGCTGAAACCAGCTCTGTGTAGTGAAGCCATGGGCCCTGCAGGCTGATTCTGCTCGTTTGGACGAGACCAGATAGCGGAAATTGATCATTCCCATTGGTTTAAATTGAGTCACGTGACAGATTTGAAGTCATTCGGGAAGTGGATCGACAGGATCAGAGTCATGAATTTGAAAATAATGACTCAGATCCCGTCAATCCACTGCTCGAATGACTTCAAATCTGTCACGTGACTATTTAAATCAATGGGATTGCTCGATTCTCGCAATTTCGTCTTGTCCAAACGAGCAGAATCAGCCTGCTGGCCCCCTGAAGAGGCCCTCTATGTAGTTTTATGAGTTTCGTGGAAATAACCCCTTAAACCGATCTTGTTGCGAGGCCTCAACAGGAGCTTGATACCGATCAGATTTTTCAGGGTTTTGAAGAAGGCCCTTGACATAGGACAAGCTTATGGAGGCCCCCATAATATCTCTCAAGTCATCGATTTGATGGGCTCCAAAGAAAAACACATTTCAAAACTAATATTCTTAAGCAGCTTCTGAAGGAGCCCTTAAGTTGAGGTATTAGGATCACGCCTCGAAGAGAAGGGCTGTAACGGCGGAAAGGGCGAATGGACTCCAAGAGTTCCAAGACTGGCTTCGTCAGTGGTGCGCCTTCATTTTAAGAGTTATGCGGAAACTGTACCATCGTGTACGAACAGTTATCTCCTAACAGCTCCATTTATTTGTGGCGGCTCAGAGTAGAGGCGGGCGATTAGTTGAAAAAGCGATTAATCGAATTTCGATTAATCGGGAAATATAGTAATCGGCCCTTACCGATTAATCGGAGAGTAATAATCGATTAATCGATTATTAATCGGTTTTTTCCAGAAATCTGAGTACATGAATGTACACCCGACAGTGTTGCCATTTTAAGTAAAAATGAAGTTATGATCTCAATAAATGCCCAAAGTAGCGTATGATTATCTTATATCAGTGGCGGCTCGTGGGCTTTGGTAATGGGGAGGCTGTGGGGGGGGCAAGAACCCCACCAGCAGGGGGGGGGGAGAACAAGAACCCCACCAGCAGGGGGGGGGGGGGACAACAACAAACAGGCGCGGCTGGTCCGGCGACTGGTATGATGGTTATCCAGCTACTGACTCGGCAACGCTGCGGGAGTCGTGGAGGATAGCAGCCTCCGATACCTTCGTTAGTGCGTGCACACTGCACAGTCCTTGCTTGGTTGTGTGTGTGTGTGTGTGTGTGTGTGTGTGTGTGTGCCGAACACCACTACTTGACTGTGACTCGACCGCTCGACCGACTCGGAGTCTGTGCCTCTCGACGAGGCGACGAGGCACAGACTCTGGCACTGATGACTGCTGTCGTTTCGCGAATCTGAAATCTCGTTCCCCGCCCGCTTATAACTTCCTTCTCTTGCGCTCTCTCCTAGTGAAGATTGACTCAAGTTTTAGAGTCACGGACATTGTGATTGCCTAATTTTAATATGTTGTGTCTCGTTACTGTCTTGTCGACGTTATTTTTTCTTCCCTCTGAATGTCTGGGGAGGCACAGCCTCCTTTGCCTCCTTAGGCGAGCCGCCACTGTCTTATATGCATGTCCCAAACATTCTATTCTACAGTCCACACTTTCCATTGACCAAATAAGCTCCATGCAAGTCTGGAAGTAAAGAAAGTTAACACAAATGAACATACAATATGAACACACATCGATGGAACTTGGAGGATCGGTTTGGTTAGGTTGCGTTTCCGCGCATCCCCGGGCATTTTTTAAAAAATATGAAAAATCCGATTAATCAAGAGCAAATAATCGATTTAACGATTAATCGGAGTTCAGATAATCGATACAATTAATTGATTTCTGACATGCCGATTAATCGATTATTAATCGACCAATCGCCCGCCTCTAGCTCAGAGTGCAGGCGCTAGGTCATTGCTACTGTGCGAATGCAACTATTATTTCGCCTTCAATTCTTGAGTTATGCAAAAACTGTACCATCGTGTACGAACAGTTATCTCGTAACAGCTCCTTTTATTTCCGGCGCTCATGGATGAAGGCGCTGGATTAATACCACTGTGCGAATGTATCTTTCATTTCGCCTTCAATTCTTGGGTTATGCAAAAACCGTACCAACGTGTATGAATAGTTATCTCGCAACAGCTCTGTTTATTTCCGGCGCTCTATGGCGAATACTGTGGCGCGGTACTCAAGTCCCCGTGACTGCGGCGACGGCAGAGTTTTTCCTAAAGCTTAGATTATATTGATTAATTGTTTTTCTTTTGAAAATTGAAGAACTCAGGAATCAAAATCACCTATTGTAGTCAATGCTATTATATTATTATGCAAAAAATGTGTCTTATCGCGAGTTCTGTAAAGCGAATGTGTGTATTTTTGTTAAATGATACTAACCTTGTAAGTTCTCATGCAATTAATTGTAATTTAATTTCGGTTGCCGTGAAAATAAACTTTTGGAAAATTTGATGTCTTTAGAATCCCTGCGCATCAAAAATTATCTCTAGCCATACGATTACGTGGTATAACTTCTGATTGACTGCTGATTCTAGGCTCTCACGGAGCCCGAGGAGGGGTTTTCTGGGCTTTTTCTCCGTCAGTTGATCAGATAAATGGCTTTCCTTCGAAGATTCATTTTTTTAAATTAAAAGTCATAGGTTATTACGACTATAATCGGGTTTAAAAACTTCTATCAAACTGTATTACAAGCAAATAAGAAAAATTATTTATTTTGTGATAGGGGTCTCTTATGATAACTGCAACCTACACAGTGATAGCTCCGTCTTCTTTGCTCTTAAATAACGGAGCTAGTGAGCTATGCAGTTGCCATGAGGAATTCCTGTCTAATTAGTCACTCTCTTTACAGAAACGCACATAGGAAATCCCCAAATTAGATAGGAATCTCCGATGATACCTGCGTAGCTCCGACATTACGCCTTAAACTTTAAAAGTAGTTTTGTGAGTCTCTGAGTGTATTTCGTAATTTTTGCAGGATTTCACTCAAGAATCAACCATTCAAACTTAAATTGCGAAAGCTGGCAAGAACTCCATTGAAGACCTTGCCAATATAGATAGGGGCGTATAGATGAAAATTAAAGCGTTAGAGATAAGCGCGTTTGTAAGCTTAAAAAAATGGTTATTCGATACTTTAAAATAAGACACCTAAATAGGACCTAGTTTTGGTTTCATCGATTTCCTACTTTGAAGTATCGAAAACCCACTTTCAAACTTTCAAACGCGTTTTGAATGCTCTCGTAATTTTTTAATGTGATCGTAATTTTCGCTGGATTTTACACAAGAACTAACTATTCAATCGCTTGTACAATAGGTTAGCAAGAGCCCCAATGAAAAATGATGGCCCTAAAAAATCCAAAATCACCTAAAGAAGAGGAAATTCCTTTTCGAAAAAAGAGACCATGCATCATCTTGGAACCGATACACGTGACCAATAGGAGAGGACGATGGGTGCGCGGGGACAAGATTCAACGTTTTTCACCAGTGGCCTCAGAACGCTTGTTCTTTGCTGAAGAAAGTGCTACCAACTTGGAGGATCATTTTTCGAATACTGATACCATCGTAAGTTAAAAATTTTGAATTTAAGCTTGAATTTGATCATCAAACTAGTTTCGTCCTGTAATTTTTAACAAGAGGGAAGTAGAGTCCCTATAGACGGTTTTAGTGCGAAGTCAATGGTTAGCCAACAACCACAACAATGCACTCATCGGTCGCAATCGGTTGTGATAAAACTCGCGTAGCGTTCCAAACTATCTTACTCACTCTCCCGTGACCCCCATGTATATCCATCTCTTTCTAGTATCGAAACACACAGGGCCCGTACACAGGGCCTTGTTTTACGACATATTATTATCAAAATCGCATTAAAATGCCTCGAGAAATTCATTTCTGCCATAAAATTTCACCAAAGAAGTCTCTATTTACGATTTTTGAAATTAGAGTGAGGTGGCAGTACATAGGGGTCACGTGAGAGCGAGAGAGACAAACTGGCTTTGTTTGGAACGCTCATCGCCGGCAGTCGCCATTACTAAAACCCTCTATATACTATGAGATTTGCGCCATTGCTGAGTCCATTTCTGATTGGCTCTCACATTTAGGCTGTCAAGAAAGCTCCAAGAGGCAAATGCAAATGGCGGAGGGTTTGTTTACTTTTCGCGAACTCACTTTCATAACACATTTGAAGAAACGGTGACTGCGGTAATTTTTGTTGATTTTTCCTCTGCTGGAATGTTATTCTGGAGAACATTACCTCTTTCAATAACGACCGTTATTGTCGAGAATCAGCAGAACCTAACCTGTAAGAGACAGCAAAATAGCGGCAACAGCGCATAGGCAAATGATCATCCGCCATTTGCAATTTGCCTCTTGGGGGCTCCATTGATCCGCTTCTTCTTCTTCATTTTGAGAGACTTGGCCCAAATCTCATTGTATATAGGGACTCTAGAGGGAAAAGACATTACTTTCCGAATGAACATCGTCAGTGGCGAGGCATGCAATCTGGCAACGTTTTGTTTGATTCATTAAAATCCACCAAAAATATCGAATTATCCAGGGATTGGCGATGACCACCGAACTCGACCTATTCTATAGATTCAAATGGAGAAAAGTCTACGTTGTCAGATCACACGCTTCCCCGCTGAACTTCATAGATTAGTTCGCGTGACACTAGCGGACCCAAGAAATTGTCCTTCTCTCTCTCTTCCCATTAGAACGCATGTGTTAGAAAAGGATAGAAGAGGGGTCAAGAATCACGTGACTACCCCCGATCTGTCCTTTACTAACATACGCATTCTAATGAGGAAAGAGAGAGAAGGATAAATCTCTGGATCCGCAAGTGTCGCGTGAGCGGGACTCGGGGCTATTGAAGGAAGCTCCATTTCGCTCCATAATCCGCCTTCATTTCTGAGAGTAGGCAAAATCGATACAGTCGCGTACGAATAGTTAACTCCTCGCAAACGTTAGACTTCTTTGAAGGGGTGACTGCAAGTGCAAGCGTACTTACGCGAATTATAATTCCGGTTCACACGGAAGGGTTTTTAAAAAACAATTTATTTGTTACACAAAGAAATAATATAAATCAAAGGTTTTACAAGTAGTGAAAATTGGAAATGAACTACAGGGGTTACAACTTCTCAGCGCGATGCCTAACAAAATTATGAACACTTGGGCAGTGGTGCTGAGTGGTTTTATACAGAGAGATAAACAAAGATAAGGAATTCGGCAGAAGGACACATGAGTGATTGGAGTGGACTATGGAACATTCAAATTATG
The DNA here is from genome assembly GCA_011764245.1 of Trialeurodes vaporariorum. NCBI lineage: Eukaryota > Metazoa > Arthropoda > Insecta > Hemiptera > Aleyrodidae > Trialeurodes > Trialeurodes vaporariorum. The sequence continues at coordinate 51,188,229 of VMOF01000379.1, forward strand.
ATAATTATTAGATAAGGAAATGGGCTAGATGCTAATTGGAATAATAATGAGTAATCAGAATAATAGGGAGTCAAAGTTTAGGAGATATGATATTAAGTACTACGTGATGTTAATCACATATGATAAGATAGTGGAGGTCTGACATATAACTCCTCCGCCCTTAGAACTTAGCTACGGCTGGCAATGCTACATTATCTTGAACAAGAGGATGTAGTTCAGCCGGTGTAGATAACCTGTCACTTCTGTTTTCCGGATTTTCGGTAGGGAAAATTCGATATTTGAATACATAGAGAATCATTAAAAGAGCGATTAAAATAATAAATGCGACGCTGATTAAAAATATTGAGAGATATTTTGTGTCTTTTGGTACAGACGTTATTTCTATTGAATGATGACGTAGGATAGTCGAAGGGAGGTTGACCCTGAGGTCTTCTAGGTTAATTTCTGCTGTTTGTGGTTGCAGATTAGGAAGGTTGAAGGGATTGGCTTCGATGAAAATGGGTTTAGAATTACTTTTCAAAAAGAACGGAATCGATCGATTCCTAAAATAAACCTGACAGTTGTCATTTTGTATTAGATAGATTCCACGGAGTGTCCTTTCTTCAGTGTGTTGTGGGCATTCCAAACGGATTTTCTCATTTTCGGGAAAAACGGCCAGATATTGGTTAATTTCAGGAACAGGCTCCAAGTAGTTTACAGAGGTGTCAAGGCGTAGCTTCACGTGTTGGCATGGTTGAGTATTTCCGGACGTGAGGATGGCTTCTTCGCATTCCGCGTCGTGATGGTTGTGGATAGGCGAGTCCGCGCATTGGTATTCATGGAGTTGAGTGCATGGCCCTGAAAGTGCTATAATGCCTTCATTATTTTTGAGTACATATCTGCTGTTTGGAATTACGGTACCATATTCTGACTGTACAATAGTTGGTATTGGGAGGAGATGATATAATTCATAGTTCGTTTTATAATTTATAGGAAGGGATAAAAAGTATATTATCCTTTCGGGTTTCTAACTGTATTTTAGTTAATTTATATAGTTCTTTACATTTTAATTTATGGTCTTGCACATAGGGTTGGAGAGGCTGATTGGAATCATAAAAAGTGGTGAATTGCTGTGTTTCTAAGTGTCCTGAGATCACTTCTTGAGGGGTTAATTTAGTTGACGAATGGATGGAGTTATTATATGCGATTATTGCGTATTTCATTAGATCGGAAATGGAATCATTTTTAAATTCGTCTCTTAACCGGAATATCTTACAATGTTCGATGATGGTAGAGTGGAAGCGTTCTACAATGCCGTTCGATTGAGGATGGTTTGAACTTGTGATATGGAGATCTATTTTATGAAGAGACAACAGTTCAGTGAGGGGTTTTCCTCTGAACTCGGGACCTTTATCTGATACAATTTTTCGGGGTAACCCATGGTGGGAAAAGAACATTAAAAGATTTTTCAACACTGCAATAGTTTGTTTTGACACTAGAGGGTAGGCTTGGCCGTATTTTGAGAAGGAGTCAGTGATTGTCAAGAAATCAGTTTTTTCTATACTAAAGGTGTCTACATGGATAATTTCAAAGGGTTTAGATGCGGTAGGAGTTCTATTGAGTTCTAGCTTAATAGGATTCCTATCGTATTTACATTGGTTACAAATAGTACAATTGTTAATAAAATTAGTCACTGTTTCCTTCATATTGGGCCAGTAATACAACTTTGATATATGACTTACGGTCTCAGTCACACCACGGTGGTTGGTTTTTCCGGTGTGATATGTTTTTACCATTTCGTGTTGTTCCTCTTCTGGTTCGATATCGATTAATAACTTTGTATGTCTTACCAGATCAATATGAGAGTTTTTGAAGTGAGTTTGTAAAATGGTTGTAAATGGGACATAAAGACTATCTGTTTCGAAAAAGATTCCATACTTAACTTTTGGTTGTATGTATTCTTTTACGAATTGTATTAGACTCTGTTCTATGTTGTTTTTAGGGATTTTGACAATTAATCGTTGTTTTTTTTGTTCAAAGATCACTTGAGGGGGTTCAATTTCCAAACTTGGTTCTTCAGTTTCAGATATTATTATTTGATTTTTCTTAAAGTTTACGGCAGTATCAGCTATTGGTATACCAATTAAGGGTTCCTCTGTGGAAGAGTGGATAGTTCCGTTATCGTCTGATTCGGTTTCAGGTGTTTGTGTATGTGTACTATTTGAGGGGAGATTAATCAAAGCGTCCAATTCTTCCTGATTAATTGTGTCTGTTTCATTCGGGGCATTTGCTATTCGGGAGATTAAATCGTCATCTTCTAAATCTTCGAAAGTGAGAGTATGGAGGTTAAGTTCGATTCTGGATAAGGCGTCAGCGTTTTTATTCAGACTGCCTTTTTTGTAAACAATCTCGTAATCGAATTCTTCTAGTTTCAATCGCCAACGGACTAGTTTTGAATTGGGTTCTTTTAAATTGAACAGCCATTGAAGAGGTCGATGGTCTGTCACAATCTTAAATTTTCTTCCAAAAAGATAGGGCCTAAAATACTTCACGGCCCACACAATTGCAAGTAATTCCTTTTCTATGGTGCTGTATCGGGTCTCTGAATCGTTTAGGGTTCGACTCGCGTAAGCAATAGGCAAATCTACTCCTATTTTGCCTTGTGAAAGGACGGCTCCTAAGGCTAAATTACTGGCATCGGTGGTTAGGATAAAAGGTTGATTGAAGTCTGGGTATTGGAGGATAGGATCGTTAGTCAATAGGTTTTTACACAATTCAAAACACTCTATATACTTTGGGTCTTCCGGATCGATTTTAGCATCTTTCTTTAATCTTGAGGTAAATGGTTTTGTTAGACCAGCGAAATTTGGAATGAAACGTCGATAGTATCCAAGTAGACCTAAGAATCCTTTGATTTTTGTTGTGGTGTTAGGGATGGGATAGTTTCTTATCGCATGAATTTTATTAGGGTTAGGTTTTACTCCTTGTGGCGTGATGACATGGCCCAGGTAGTCTACTTCTTTTCGGAGAAACTCAGATTTGTCTAATTGGATTTTTAAATTAAACTGCCGAAGTCTGTCAAAAACTAATTTTAGGTTTTGTATGTGTTCTTGTAGGCTGGTACTAAAAATTATTATGTCGTCAAGGTAAATCAAACAGATATTATTTTGTAACCCACGCAAAATATTATCCATTGCCCTTTGGAAGGTCGACGGAGCATTCTTCAGCCCAAAAGGCATCCTAACAAATTCATAGTGACCGTTTTCTGTAGAGAACGCGGTCTTTGCAATAGAGTCAGGATGGACTTCTAGTTGATGGAATCCCGATGCCAAATCCAGGGTAGTGAAATATTGGCACCTCCCTAGTTTATCCAGTAAATCCGTGATGTTCGGTAATGGATATTTGTCTCCTATAGTTTTGTCATTCAGTTTCCTATAATCAATTACTATTCGCCATTTTTGTTTCCCACTGGCATCTAGTTTTTTGGGGACGACCCAGATTGGGGATGACCAGGGAGAATATGAGGGACGGATTATACCTTGATCAAGCATTTTTGTAATTTGGGTTTGCACTTCCTGCCTATGAATATGTGGGTATCTATATGTTTTAGTAAAAATCGGTGTTTCGTCTTCCGTTTTTATTTCATGTTTGATCTCGTGGGCAAATGTAAGGGAATCCCCTTCTACATGAAATATATCTTTGTAATCGAGGGTGAGCTTCCTTATTTCATCTAATTCTTCTACATTAAGATGATCGCTACGTATTAAGGAAAAATCAAAGTTACAAGTTTGAAGGTTATGGAAGTTTGTTGGTTTTTTAGATTTTTTTTCTTCTTTTTAGTCCTTTCATTTTTGTTTTTTAATGCTAAGAAGTTTTTTAATGAAACGGATGGAATTGGTTTCTGAGGTGTTATTTTCACTTCTTTTGTCGAGTTGTTTACGACAGTACAGTAGGCGTATCCTTTCTCAGCTTTAACTATCCCAGTGGGGATTTCAACTAATTTATCGATTTGAATTCGTGGGATTACGTTGTCTCCGTTAGATTCCTTTTCAAGTTTGACTTTGATTACTATTTCAGTTTCGGGGGGGATGGTAATGGTGTTATTTAAATTAGATTGGGTAGTGTGATAGTAGATTGGTATTTCTGTCTCGGGTGTTTTCAATAAGTTATTATTTAAATCTACTGTAGCGTTTAAATGTTTTAGATTATCAATTCCTATCAGAGCATCGAAATAATTGTGAAAATCGAAGAGATGAAATTTGAGGGATCCTGGTTTCTTAAACAATTTTGAATTGGGGATATGTGTGCATTCTTTGACTGAATTTGATCCATGGATTGTAGAGATAGTAATAGGACTAACCTTTAATTTTTCTGCGAAGAATTTATGAGCTATATTTGTTTTTATAAATGAGTTGGTACTACCTGTATCAATTAATATTCGGAGATTGTGTTCAGGGATTATTATGAATGGTAGAGAGGTATTAGTGAGATTTAAATTTAAGGTTGGATGTCCGAGGCTTCTATGAGAAAAAACGTCGAAGGGTCTTCCTCGGCATTATCAAGATAGATTTCGGGTTCAGTAAAATTACCATCACTATCATATGCAAGACTTAGGGAATTATCGGGGGTCATTGCTTCTTCGATTGGGACGGGAGTAGCAGCATACATATCTTGCACTGTTTCATCTCGTCGCACAACGGGTTCTCTCTCAATGTTAAAATTCTGGGGTTGTCGATAAACGTTAGCGGTACATACACTCATTGGGACTGGACGGTTCGTTGGGACGTTGTTACTACCAGTTGGTCTTTGCTGCTGGTTATTTTGAGCAGGTCTTTGAAAGTTTTGGTAGTTATTTTGATTGGGTCTTAGATTTTGATAATTTTGGTTCTGATTAGGTCTGTTTTGTTGTTGGTTGTTGTTAGCGTTACCATTGTACGGTGGGCGTTGTGCTACGGCGTAAGTTTGATTGTTATTACGTGGTATGAATTTCTGATTATTGTTGGACGTCTGGGGCCTGGCGTTCTGGTTGAAGTTTTGTCTTTGCATGTTATTATTATTATTGGCTTGTGCATTGTTTCGTCTAGTACTCTCATGTTGGAAGTCGTTGGTGAGTAAACTAAGAGCTTCATTCATGGATCTAGGATCACGGGTCTTCATATAGTGATTGAGTGGTTCACGCAATCCGTTTAATAATGTTTGGAGGCCTACTTCGTTTAAGTATTCTTTTATTACTCGATTAGCATTTGCTGCGTCTGCGTGATGGGTATCTAAATACGAGTGTTGTAGATACAAATGGTTTTGAATACGCTGAAAGAAATCAAATGAGGATTCGCTCTGTATTTGTCTCATCTGTGTCATTTCAATGGTCAGAGTTGATGCTTTTCTTTTGTCACTATAAGTTTGCAACAGAGCTTCCTTTAGTTCCTGCCAGTTATCTATTCTACAATTAGAAATCTGAATCTGGGCTTTACCAGTTATTTTTGATAATATGCTGGACATTAAAAAGTCATTTTGGAAATTATCTACATTTTGCCTATCATAGAATCGAGCTATTAGTTTCTCACAAATACCTATGAATCGGGGAAGGAGATGGACTTCTCCTGTAAACTCGGGGATCATTTTTAAATATTCATTTTTCAGTTCAGGGATTTGTCTGCCCCCAAAATTTCCTAAATTTCCTAAATTCAAGACTGGGTCCCTTAGAATGTTATTTCGAGGAGCTGCTTCTTCAGCCATCTTGTTTGAGTATAGGGGACGGAGAAAGAGAAAACAACACTTGTAACTAGGGGGAGTACAAAAATAAGTGAAATTGAAAAATGAAGTTAATGGAAATAATAAAAACAATAAAGAAGAAAGTAAAATAAAGAATGGGAAAGTCAGAATATGATAAAAGTAACAAGGGTACTCACAGCAGATATAGTCGAAGGACTGGCTGCATTTTTGCACTTAACCGAAATAGAAGAAATATTCCGCGATGGAATTTCTTTTAGTCGTAAGGCAAGAGTCTCACGGTAGGAGCTCTTCTAGGTAATTTGGTAGATTGCCCTTAAATCGTTGAAACGAACCAAAATCGTAATCGCGATGTTTTCGATTTTGTTTGGACAATCCTACCGACTGCGCCAATTATAATTCCGGTTCACACGGAAGGGTTTTTAAAAAACAATTTATTTGTTACACAAAGAAATAATATAAATCAAAGGTTTTACAAGTAGTGAAAATTGGAAATGAACTACAGGGGTTACAACTTCTCAGCGCGATGCCTAACAAAATTATGAACACTTGGGCAGTGGTGCTGAGTGGTTTTATACAGAGAGATAAACAAAGATAAGGAATTCGGCAGAAGGACACATGAGTGATTGGAGTGGACTATGGAACATTCAAATTATGATAATTATTAGATAAGGAAATGGGCTAGATGCTAATTGGAATAATAATGAGTAATCAGAATAATAGGGAGTCAAAGTTTAGGAGATATGATATTAAGTACTACGTGATGTTAATCACATATGATAAGATAGTGGAGGTCTGACATATAACTCGCGCGAGCAAGTAAGGAATTTGCCGGATGAAGAGCACATGAAATTTCAGGTATGTTCTTTCCTTAAAATCAGATGATAAATAGAATGGAGTTTTTAAATAAATAAAGAACATACCTGATGGGCCACATGCTGACTGTATGTGTAGATCGTCGAGTACCTTGGCAATTACGAGTTGAAGGTAAATTAATAAAACCATTCGATTAATAAGCGGAGAATTAGTCGTTCTCTGAAACCTTCACACTTTGAGAAAATGAACAAAAGTTACCCCCGATGATTTGATTTTGAGCCTTAAAATGAAGGATTTTGAAAGTCCTCAATTTAAGGAGGACTGACGCACTATGGTCTGAGATCGAAAATAAGTGGCCGAAAATCCACGGAAAAGGCTTATCAAAATTATCGTTATTTCGACCAAAGCTTAATTTAATACTTTCGAGTGACATTTCTCGGTTTGATTTACCGTTTAAAAGTGTTTCCTCTATGATTTAAAAATTTGGGCTTGAAAGTTGGTCGTTCCCATTAGAATGCATGTGTTAACATGAGAAGCAGAGGTGGCGAAAAACACGCGAATGCCCCCAATCTGTCCTTTTCTATCATACGCTTTCTAATGGGGGAAGAGAGAGCGAAGGATAGATTCCTGGATCCGCCACTGGAAAATATATCTTTTGAGACTGGGGGCCCCTTCACTGGCAACTCATGGCTATGTAACATGGGCAAAAAGGTGATGTCGCCAAACCCCAGCTTGTGACCCCTCTTTCGATTCAGCTTGGAAAATGGAGTCGATCGCCCTCAAGGGGTTTTTATATCTTTTGAAACTGGGACCGCTTCACTGTCAACTCATGGCTATGTAACATGGGCAAAAAAGGGGATGTCGCCAAAACCCAGCTTGTGACCCCTCTATCGACTCAGCTTGGAAAATGGAGTCGATCGCCCTCAAGGGGTTTTTATATCTTTTTAAACTGGGACCGCTTCACTGGCAACTCATGGCTATGTAACATGGGCAAAAAGGTGATGCCGCCAAAACCCAGCTTGTGACCCCTCTATCGATTCAGCTTGGAAAATGGAGTCGATCGCTCTCAAGGGTTTTCATATCTTTTGAAACTGGGACAGCTTCACTGTCAACTCATGGCTATGTAACATGGGTAAAAAGGTGATGTCGCCAAAACCCAGCTTGTGACCCCTCTATCGATTCAGCTTGGAAAATGGAGTCGATCGCTCTCAAGGGTTTTCATATCTTTTGAAACTGGGACAGCTTCACTGCCAACTCATCGCTATGTAACATGGGCAAAAAGGTGATGTCGCCAAACCCCATCTTGTGACCCCTCTTTCGATTCAGCTTGGAAAATGGAGTCGATCGCCCTCAAGGGTTTTCATATCTTTTGAAACTGGGGGCCCCTTCACTGGCAACTCATGGCTATGTAACATGGGCAAAAAGGTGATGCCGCCAAAACCCAGCTTGTGACCCCTCTATCGATTCAGCTTGGAAAATGGAGTCGATCGCTCTCAAGGGTTTTCATATCTTTTGAAACTGGAACAGCTTCACTGTCAACTCATCGCTATGTAACATGGGCAAAAAGGTGATGTCGCCAAACCCCATCTTGTGACCCCTCTTTCGATTCAGCTTGGAAAATGGAGTCGATCGCCCTCAAGGGTTTTCATATCTTTTGAAACTGGGACCGCTTCACTGGCAACTCATGGCTATGTGACATGGGCAAAAAGGTGATGCCGCCAAAACCCAGCTTGTGACCCCTCTATCGATTCAGCTTGGAAAATGCAGTCGATCGCTCTCAAGGGTTTTCATATCTGTTGAAACTGGGACAGCTTCACTGTCAACTCATCGCTATTTAAATGGGAAAAAAGGGGATGTCGCCAAACCCCCTCCTGTGACCCCTCTTTCGATTCAGCTTGGAAAATGGAGTCGATCGCCCTCAAGGGTTTTCATATCTTTTGAAACTGGGACCGCTTCACTGGCAACTCATGGCTATGTAACATGGGCAAAAAGGTGATGCCGCCAAAACCCATCTTGTGACCCCTCTTTCGATTCAGCTTGGAAAATGGAGTCGATCGCTCTCAAGGGTTTTCATATCTGTTGAAACTGGGACAGCTTCACTGTCAACTCATCGCTATGTAACATGGGCAAAAAGGTGATGTCGCCAAACCCCATCTTGTGACCCCTCTTTCGATTCAGCTTGGAAAATGGAGTCGATCGCCCTCACAGGTTTTCATATCTTTCGAAACTGGGGCCGCTTCACTGGCAACTCATGGCTATGTAACATGGGCAAAAAGGTGATGCCGCCAAAACCCAGCTTGTGACCCCTCTATCGATTCAGCTTGGAAAATGGAGTCGATCGCCTCAAGGGTTTTCATATCTTTGAAACTGGGACGCTTCACTGCAACTCATGCTATGTAACATGGGCAAAAAGGTGATGTCGCCAAACCCCCCTTGTGACCCCTCTTTCGATTCAGCTTGGAAAATGGAGTCGATCGCCCTCAAGGGTTTTCATATCTTTTGAAACTGGGACCGCTTCACTGGCAACTCATGGCTATGTAACATGGGCAAAAAGGTGATGTCGCCAAACCCCAGCTTGTGACCCCTTTTTTCGATTCAGCTTGGAAAATGGAGTCGATCGCCTCAAAGGGGTTTTTATATCTTTGAAACTGGGACCGCTTCACTGGCAACTCATGGCTATGTAACATGGGCAAAAAGGTGATGTCGCCAAACCCCAGCTTGTGACCCCTCTTTCGATTCAGCTTGGAAAATGGAGTCGATCGCCCTCAAGGGTTTTCATATCTTTTGAAACTGGGACCGCTACACTGGCAACTCATGGCTATGTAACATGGGCAAAAAGGTGATGTCGCCAAACCCCAGCTTGTGACCCCTCTTTCGATTCAGCTTGGAAAATGGAGTCGATCGCCCTCAAGGGTTCTCATATCTTTTGAAACTGGGACCGCTTCACTGGCAACTCATGGCTATGTAACATGGGCAAAAAGGTGATGTCGCCAAACCCCAGCTTGGGACCCCTCTTTCGATTCAGCTTGGAAAATGGAGTCGATCGCCCTCAAGGGTTTTCATATCTTTTGAAACTGGGACCGCTTCACTGGCAACTCATGGGTATGTAACATGGGCAAAAAGTGATTCGCCAAACCCACTTGTGACCCCTCTTTCGATTCAGCTTGGAAAATGGAGTCGATCGCCCTCAAGGGTTTTCATATCTTTTGAAACTGGGACCGCTTCATTGGCAACTCATGGCTATGTAACATGGGCAAAAAGGTGATGTCGCCAAACCCCAGCTTGTGACCCCTCTTTCGATTCAGCTTGGAAAATGGAGTCGATCGCCCTCAAGGGTTTCATATCTTTTGAAACTGGGACGCTTCACTGCAACTCATGCTATGTAACATGGGCAAAAAGCGATCCGCCAAACCCACTTGTGACCCCTCTTTCGATTCAGCTTTGGGAAAAAGGAGTCGATCGCCCTCAAGGGTTTTCATATCTTTTGAAACTGGGACGCTTCACTGGCAACTCATGGCTATGTAACATGGGCAAAAAAGGGGATGTCGCCAAACCCCAGCTTTGACCCCCCTTTCGATTCAGCTTGGAAAATGGAGTCGATCGCCCTCAAGGGTTTTCATATCTTTTGAAACTGTGACCGCTTCACTGGCAACTCATGGCTATGTAACATGGGCAAAAAGGCGATGCCGCCAAAACCCAGCTTGTGACCCCTCTATCGATTCAGCTTGGAAAATGGAGTCGATCGCCCTCAAGGGTTTTTATATCTTTGAAACTGGGACGCTTCACTGCAACTCATGCTATGTAACATGGGCAAAAAGGTGATGTCGCCAAACCCCATCCTGTGACCCCTCTTTCGATTCAGCTTGGAAAATGGAGTCGATCGCCCTCAAGGGTTTTCATATCTTTTGAAACTGGGACCGCTTCACTGGCAACTCATGGCTATGTAACATGGGCAAAAAGGTGATGTCGCCAAACCCCATCTTGAGACCCCTCTTTCGATTCAGCTTGGAAAATGGAGTCGATCGCCCTCAAGGGTCTTCATATCTTTTGAAACTGGGACAGCTTCAGTGTCAACTCATGGCTATGTAACATTGTCAAAAAGGTGATGTCGCCAAACCCCATCTTGTGACCCCTCTTTCGATTCAGCTTGGAAAATGGAGTCGATCGCCCTAAAGTGTTTTCATATCTTTTGTAACTGGGGCCGCTTCACTGGCAACTCATGGCTACCGTCTCTCAGTTTAGTCACGATTTTTTACTCTCCTCCACGCTTTTTTACCCGTCGTCTCGCTTCGTCACACTTAGTCATGCTTTGTCCCGCTTAGTCACTCAATCTTCGTCACGCTTAATCAGGCCTCGTTAGGCTTCGTCACGCTTAGTCCCCCCCTCTCTCTCTCAGCCCGCTTGCATGAACCTGTTAGAAAAAGACTGGGACAGGAGTCGAAAGTCACAAAACTATCGCTAGGGCTGATCAATGTGACAATGGAAACTCTAAAAATGATAAAATCAATAGAAGAATCAGTGATGTGAAAAACTACATTCACCCTGCACTGTGCAGTGATCATAGAATACAGATGTTATCTTTATAAAGGGTCTACGTGGAAACAAAGTTAATTGAGAAGAAAAACGAAACTCAATTTCCTCGTTTTCGAAGGAGGGCGTGTAATACGGATGACGAGTGCGGCAACACACGGTGTGAGTAACATAGGGTCGGATGTTCAATTTGCCAGCATTAAAAGATTAGCTTTTACGTATGGCGTTGTCTTCGGGTCTCTTATGAACCTATTTTGAGCATCATGAGCTGCGCTCGTGTATCCAAGAGATAGTCTTTCTCTCTCGCCTCTCATTTGAATGTGTCTGCTAGAAAAGGACGGAGATAGTGGCTAATGCCACGTGATGCCCCCTCTTCTATCCTTTTCTAACACGTGCGTTCAAAAGGCCAGAGATAGAGAAAGACAAATGAGTACCTATGTTGCATACTCTTGCTAAAATGTTATGGAGGGTTGATTCTGGTGTAAAATTGTTTAAAAATCACATTGAAAGCATCAAAAAGTCACAAAGTCCACTCATAAACTCATAGACTGCGTTTAACAATGACCTGATCATCTCGCACGGGGGCATTCTATAACGCTAACATGGCAGATAGCTCCTAAAACTTCTCTTCTGTTCTTCCGGGGCATCCTCAATGTTATTTGAATGGGGGGAAATTGATTTAGCAGCAGGCCTGTTATCTCTGGGGCTTCATTACGTCAAAATGACAAAGGGCCCCTCAATCTTTTATCTCTTGTCTGGCACACGTTTTTCAATGGAGAAGAGAGAAAGAGAGAGAGAGATAGAAAGAGAGAGAGAGGGAGAGAAAAGGAGGGAATCAACTGGAAAGGATCTCTTCCACATCTATCCATTGCTTTTTTGAACATTTAAGTAAGAAAGGATCGAAAGAGTGGGTTTTATTCCCTAGCCCAATACTTAACCAATACTCTTGTTCCAATGGAGAAAAGAGAGCTAGAGAAAGAGAAAGAGAGAGAGAGAGAGAGAGAGAGAGAGAGAGAGAGAGAGAAGAGAGAGAGAGAGAGAGAGAGAGAGAGAGAGAGAGAGAAAATCAACTGGACAGGATCTCTCTCATTTTCCCTTTGAACGTGTAAGTAAAACAAAGAATAGAAAGAGTGAGTTTCGTCCCCTTGTCCATCCCTGTCCAACACACGTGTTTCAAAGGAGAAAGGAGAGAGATGCAGTGGCGTAGCGTGCAATTTGACAACTTTCCAGTTTGTCTGTTTAAACTCATGAAAAAGATCGAACTATCAGGTGTTCGCTGAACACCTTTGCATTCGACCTTTTACATGAGTTTAAATAAACACAAAACAACATTGCAAAATTGCACGCTACGCTACTGGAGAGATGGTGAATCAATGGAACACGGACAGGATCTCTTCCATCTCTCTCATTTGCCCTTTAAACGTGTAAGAAAAAAAAGGATAGAAAGACTGAGTTTCATCCTCTTGTGTTCAACACACGTGTTTCAATGGCCAAAAGAGAGAGAAAGAGAACGTCTCTCCGATTGCTCTACTGAGTCATTTATTCGAACCTCTTCTGCGATGCTCCGTGCTTCGTCCGTCGCAACATGGCAAGTTGCACGCGCTGCGCGCCGCGCCCAGACGTGAGTACGACGCAACCAGCAAAGCAAACATGGGTGAGCGCAAGCTGCGGGCGGCGGCGCATCCAATTGAAGGCGCAACGGGTAGGTGGAGGTAGGGTAAAACGCGAACTCGGAACGCGAGCGCCCCCTTTTGAGTGACGCTACAAGTTGACCTGTAGCTGGGGATGTGCATTAAGTCGGCCGAATTGAAGATTTGACACCAGTTTTGTTATTGCCTTCGTCGAGGAGGGGTCGAACGACTCTCGTGTACTTCACTGGATTGGTTCTCAACACCGATTCCCGATTCGAAAAAAAAAACCCTCGCGACGAAACCAAATATGTGATACCGAGTTGTGGAATCGATCAGTTTATTTAGTTTGTTATTTAGTTTGTAGATTTAAGTAGATATTTGTTTTGGCTTTCAATTTAATCGGAAAATTTTTCCAATTGGAATCGCAACTCCCACCGTATATACCTGGATGGTTTCGTATCCTTTTCAGTTTTGCTTTCATTAGTACCCTTTTCCGTTTTTATTACTCTTTTTTTGTTTTTGTTTTTATTCTTCTTTTTATTCGCGAGTGAAAGAAATGAAAGGTTTGAAATAAGTGAGTGACGGAGTGAGCGAAGGCGAAAAGGAAAAGTTCCTGTCCTCGTAATCTTAGTAGTAACTTCAACCTAGCTCCCAAAGGTAAACCCTTATTCGATAAACCCTTTTAGTTAAAGCAATTTTCGTTTGTATTTGTTCTAATTTCTGGTGCTAATTCATATGAGTGAAAGAAATGGGAGGGTTAAAATAAGTGAGTGACGGATTGGGCGAAGGCAAAAAGGAAGTTTCTGTCCTCGTAATCTTAGTCGTAACCTGAACCTTGCAGAAAAGGTATACCCTTTTTAAACCCTTTTAGTGTAAGCAATTTTCATTTGCATTTGTTCTCATTTCTGGTACCAACTCCTATGTTCGACAATCACAGTTCCAATAAAGAAACCTCCAGCGAATCTCGACAGTTTAATTCTCAAATGAAGAGTTCTTTGGCCTATGGGCGTTTAGAATAGAGGTGGTGCTACTGATCGAGGGTTACTGAGTAAGATTTTGATGAGTTGAGCCTGAGTTTTTGGTACCAAATCACAGTTCCAGTAAAAGAATTCCAGCTGATCTTGACACTTTACATTCTCAAATAAAGAATTCTTTGGCCTGAGGGCGTTTAGAATAACGGTTGTGCTACTGATCGAGTGTTGCTGAATAAGATGCTGATGAGTTGAACCTGAGTTTTTGATAACAAATCACGGTTCTAGTAAAAGAATTTCTTCCAGCTGATCTCGACTCGTTATATTCTCAAATAGGTAAAGAATTCTTTGGCCTAAGGGCGTATATAGCATAGAGGTTGTGCTACTGATCTAGTGTTACCGAGTAAGATTCTGATGAGTTCAGCCTGAGTTTTTGGCACCAAATCACAGTTCCAGTAAAAGAATTCCAGCTGATCTTGACACTTTACATTCTCAAATAAAGAATTCTTTGGCCTGAGGGCGTTTAGAATAACGGTTGTGCTACTGATCGAGTGTTGCTGAATAAGATGCTGATGAGTTGAACCTGAGTTTTTGATAACAAATCACAGTTCTAGTAAAAGAATTTCTTCCAGCTGATCTCGACTCGTTATATTCTCAAATAGGTAAAGAATTCTTTGGCCTAAGGGCGTATATAGCATAGAGGTTGTGCTACTGATCTAGTGTTACCGAGTAAGATTCTGATGAGTTCAGCCTGAGTTTTTGGCCCCAAATCACAGTTCCAGTAAAAGAATTCCAGCTGATCTCGGCACTTTACATTCTCAAATAAATAATTCTATGGCCTGAAGGCGTAAACGTGGTTTGTTTCTTATCGGGTGGTATAGGTATTTGGATTAAAGGAAAAAAAACTAGGATGGATTTGATTTTGGATGTTTAAAAGTAATTTTAAAATTTTGGATTTCTCGAGGCCCGAATGAAAAGCGCCTATTATTATCAGCAGATGAAAACGAGAAATTTCTCGTTTTTGTCCGGTTCGTAATAGACGTCGTCTCTAGGTCCCAAAAGGTTGTAAAGTATTATAATTGTTTCTGAATATCCGTAAGTTTGATCCCATTTCATCGACTTTTTTTTCTTTTCTTTTTCATGATTGACTGACATAGACTTATATATTCTTGTCACTAATGTTGACTATTTAAATACTCGTAGTTCACCATTTAACACCAGGCTAAATCAGAGGGATATTGACTGTTATTTTGCTTAATCCGCCAGATTTTGAATATTTTGATTTGCCTCCTCTGCAGCCATTTAGTGATCCGTGTCCATTTGTCTCTAATCTTACTATAATAGAACGCGGGGGTTTGAGGTTATGTAACTGAGAGGTCAACTTTTACACGGGCTCTTTTGAGAGAGAGTTGATTTTATCCGGGTTTTGTGCCCCCCCCCCCTCCATTTATTTTTTCATTTATGCGACACATCAAAGAAAGCCTTTCCCCTTAATTTTTTTCCAGCCTTCTCTTAAAGCCTTTCCAGCCTTCCCTTAAAGCCTTTCCAGCCTTAAGGAAAAATGGTCAGTGGGGCAGTTGCAATTTTGGTGTTTTTTACTAATTACTTAAAAAAACTCGGTGATATGAATCAAGGATGCGCCTTTGGTTTTCGTCTTATGCAGCTCTCTCGATTTCTGCCCCGTTGCCGCTTTTATTTAAGAATAAATGTGCTGCGACAGAATCGGAAACGGATTTGATTTTGGGACGAAACCGGATTCGGGATCCGGACGGAATCTTGGGACGAAATTGGATTCGGAACGGAATCGGGTGATCCACTCCGTTTGTGCATCGATACCACTCATTTAAAACATCACTGCCTTAAATGACTGACGAACAAAAAACACTGTCTGAGAAGACTTCACCACGGCTCTGGCAGTTACTCCAGCATTCAAATATTTGAATTTGAAGCTCCACGATTGGTTAAAAAAAAAAAAAAAAAAAAAAAAAAAAAAAAAAACAAGCAGCCTTCAAAACACACTGGCGTGTTTAGAATGGATGCACGACCTTAATCAATAATTGATGCGTAGGGTGCTTTAGATTTACAGTCAAACTGTTTTGTAGATATTTTTTTATTACGGTTTTTTTTTTTATTTTCCTCAAACATCAAAGTTTGATATTATGCACTCCCCATATACACTCCCCATAATATGCACTCCCTATAGGGTCGCGCATAAAATTTACGCGGTGTAGTAGGTGATCCGATCATCAGAATGAAGACAAACTTATAATAATAATACCATGTCTGGAGTCAATAACCTGTTTTACTAGCCCGACCAACTTTAGCCGAAGAACTTTTGCTTAACTTTGACCATTATTAAGGTATAGGCGAAAAAGTTATAAACTTTCTGGAAGAGGGTGAGGGGAGTAGGAACATAGCATATGCATTGCGTTTTTGTTTTGTCAGTCTGGCGCTTATAAGGGCTTTAGTTTAGATGATATACGCGCAGCGTGTAAAATACGTAAAGACCTCTAGAGGAGTCTTTTGAATGGGAAATAAATAAATTATGGACTCTGTCGTATAAGCAGGGAAAATGGAACATGGAACATTAGGTGTGTTCTTTCCTTAATAATCAGCGCATGAATAGATTGGCGATTTGTAATGAAGAATTCAGCTGATGTTCCTAGTAATCTAATTTGATCCCGCTGACTCCATTATTGGCCCATAAATCATTAGGTTTGCTCCTTATTAAAAATCTCAATTCAATTTACACGCTGATTTTAAGGGAAGAACACACCTGCTGTTTTATAAGCCCTTCTTCCCAGAGGCGGCTCGTGCTATTGGGCAACACTGTTTTACCTCCATTTGAATCTATGCACAATAATCGAATACCGGTGAAGCGCTGCTTCGCTATCAAATCGATTGTTTTACACAGAATCAAATGGAGGAAAAACAGTGTTGCCAAACAGCACGAGCCGCTACTGCTTCTTCCGGTAACAGCACAGAATAATACAATCAGAAGGGAAACTCCCATAAGAGCCAATGGAAACAAGATTTGGAATTTACTGGCACAAACTGGCAACTGTGCCTACTCACTTCTCAAGATGGCGGACATGCTTTTTCAGGCTATACAACCAATCACAACTCGGCCAGTTGCCGAAGATCTGCCGAAGATTGCCGAAGATGCTCACTTTCGAACATGGCGGCCCGAAGTAAAGAATGTTTCAAAATGAATTAGAGTTTCCGTTCTGATTAGAGTATTCTGTGGTACACGGAAAAAAAACTACGGTGAAATTAACCATACGATAGCTGATTTTGGCACCTGCTAGATGTTATGGTAAACTTGGCCAGAAGTATACTATGTTTTGACTAGGTACTAGGTGATGTTACCTGATTGCATGTCGAATTTACTCAAAGTATCGGTAAATGTACCATACTTCTGGTCAAGTTTACCATAACATCTAGCAGGTGCCAAAATCAGCTATCGTATGGTTAATTTCACTAATCTTTTTTTCCGTGTAACAGGACTTTTCGCCTCCGCCGATAATTGTCTTTAGAAATTGCGTATTTAAAACATTTGAAGCTACCAGCAAATGAATGAATATTTCAGTTAAAGACGTTCCTTTCACCAATCATGGACGGATCCAGCAATCTGGCAACCACGAATTCATCCCATTTGAACGTATGAGAAACAATCGATTTTCAAGAGGGCCATGGTGGTTTTACTTATCGATTGTTTTCCATACATTCAAATGTGAAGAATACACAATTGCCAGATTGCTGCATTCGCCTTTGTCAGCAATATCGATATAATGACGCACCGTAAATTTAATTAATCGTGGAAATTACTTAAGGTAGGTGACCCAAAGGTGGCCATACCTATGCTTGGGGCCACTTTGCACGTATAAGGCATGAGAGATAAAAAAAACTAAATATGTCAATTTACTCTTCAGACAGTTGGCTATCATATGTTAATATCATTTTTTTCAAATTTGCTTGTTTTTGAAGTTTTTTTTGAGTTTGAAAAAAAGTAGGGTTTTGGCATCGCGCAAAACGTGCACCTAAGGTGGCCACCCCTCATATTTTTGATGCACCTAAGGTGGCCACCCCCTTTTTTTCATTAATACGTATTCAAATGATATTGAATCGTTCAATAACGGAATCTAAACCCTAATCTAAACCAGAAATTATAGTGATTATGATGAATTGAATGTCAATGGGTGGTTAACTCCCCCCCCCCCCCTTTGACCCCTCTAATTTATTCCATTTTTATTATTTCTCATTTTCTCACTTGGTTGTTGGAAAAATTCCAAAAAATGTTGATGGTAGTAATTATTTGCCTACCTCCCCCACCATCACCCCTAACCCCACCCAACCCCCCACCCAACCCCCCCACTCCACCCCCCCCCCCACTGCACCCCCACATCCCCCCTTTTTACTCCTCTTATTTATTCTATTTTTACTACTTCTAATTTTCTCACTTGGTTGTTGGAAATATTCCAAAAAATGTGGTTGGCAGTAATTATTTTTCTACCTCCCCACCCACCCCAACCCCCATCCACCCCACCTCCACCTCCACATCCACCCCCCCCCCCCTTTTGATCCCTCTAATTTATTCCATTTTTATTATTTCTAATTTTCTCCCTTGGTTGTTGGAAATATTTCAAAAAATGTGGTTGAAAGTAATTATTTTTCTACCTCCTCACCCCACCCCTACCCCAACCCCAACCCCCACCCCACCCCCACCCCACCCCCCTTTTGATCCCTCTAATTTATTCCATTTTTATTATTTCTAATTGTCTCCCTTAGTTGTTGGAAATATTCCAAAAAATGTGGTTGGTAGTAATTATTTTTCTACCTCTCCCACCGGCCACCATCACCCCCAACCCCACCCCACTCCACTCACACACCCGCTCGCTTGAATTTAAGAATGAAAAAATGTTTTGATTTCAAATACTAATTTTTTTTTCGTTTTATTGTTTGTAACGAATCATTCGAATTCTTAATTTTTATGCTACAAGTACAAAGGTACAAAAATAAAAAATATAAACAATCAACTGCCGTAAAATCATCCACGTACCTAACTTTCATATTTTACATAAATCATTTATCTACTCATTCATACATTCATTTTAATAAGCTATGCGTCAAAATTAGTTTCAGGAAGTAAGACAGCTTTAATTTCATACCATAAAAACTCTCTATTGGTCAAAATGTATTAAAAGATGACGCTGGAACATGTTGATAGTCAGTGTCATTAATGCACCTAAGGTGGCCCACTAGGGCGG
The DNA here is from genome assembly GCA_011764245.1 of Trialeurodes vaporariorum. Lineage (NCBI taxonomy): Eukaryota > Metazoa > Arthropoda > Insecta > Hemiptera > Aleyrodidae > Trialeurodes > Trialeurodes vaporariorum. The sequence continues at coordinate 51,207,153 of VMOF01000379.1, forward strand.
GCTACCTTTGGTGCACATGTCAGACCACGTGTTTCCACAAATATCTGCTCATATCGTCAAAACACGTAAAGTTTGCAAAAAGACAATTACAGGTCATGAAAGTAGAGTAAATTAGCTCTCAGAATATGTATCACATGTCAAGAATAAATTAATTTAAGGGCTTAGCTTTTACGATTGTTTACTTTCGTGAAAATTAGTTGGCGACCAGCGAAAATAGATGTTGAACAGTTCCGCGCCGACTGAATCGCCCGATGCTCTTGATTTTTGGAGTGGGGGAAGCGATAGCACCCTGCTACACAGCACTAACGCCATCTATCGTCAATTCGCGTAATTAGCTGAAATAAGCTGGGGTGGGCCACCTTAATAGCCGGGCCACCTTTGGGTCACCTACCTTATAGCTTTTAAGAGTCTGAGTCAAATCAGGTGAGATATGACCGAGCAGAATATACTTTTGACTCCTTAAAAGAACCACGTATAAAACTTTAAGGAACTACGTAAAAAAAAAAACTTTAAAAAACCACGTATAAAACTTTAAAAAAACCATGTTTAAAACAGAGTGTTTGCTCGTCCTCACAAATTCTCATATCAAAGTGTTATTTTGTGCGTTTCCAATGAAATAAACGGTTCTCTCTTTTTATCAGACGAATGGTCTTACCTTTAACTATCGTCTATCAGGTAAAAAAGAACAACCTTTTACGGGAAGTGGTACCCGTAGCGTACGCAGGAATTTGTCTTTCTCTCTCCTGCCCCATTAGAGCACGTGTGTTAGAAAAAGACAAGAACACGGGCTATAACATGAACTTCAGCCCCCATTTCTTTCCTTTTCCAGCACATACATTCAAACGGGAGAAGAGAAAGAGAGACATATTCCTGCTTACGCTACTGAGTGGTACACAGTATACCATTTTATGTAACATAGGATTCAATGTAATTTAAAATCACATTTTCCAAAACAGTTGTGCGACCCATGAAAGTTCTTAGAAAATTTTCCTCTTTTAAAAATTTCAAAAAATCTCAAAAAAACTAAAATCCCAAAATGTGCGTGCATGAAAGGGTTAGCTCAACAGAAACACACGCAACTACATGCTCCGAAATGTGAATTTCTGAAGAAGACGATGAGCAATCGAGCATTTTCTCTCTTTGAAACGCGCTTTTTCCAAAGAACTCTTCAAGTATGACGGAGGAATTCATTCGTTTCTAAGCTTTAATCGTTTTAATGGTGCACTTTTTCTATACGAGAGTTATCGGAATATCGACGTCAGCGAAAAGTTGTTACCGTGAAATTGCTTATACCTATTCAATTATTCATATAACTGAACACAGTCATACCTTATGGAAGCAACGGATATGTATTTTGTGTACTCCATACTTTCTTGCGAGCGGATCCAGCATTCAGCAATGCGGCAACATTGCTTTCTTCCCATTTGAACGTATAAGAAATAATCGATTCTTGAGGGGGCCATAGCCTTATTACTAATCGATTATTTCTCATACATTCTAATCAGAAGAATCCACAGTTGCCAAATTGCTGGCTCCGCCTGGTTTTTAATATCCATGGAGATTGCACCTACGGAATGTACAATGGATAGCAGTGGCGAGGCGTGCAATTTGGCAACGTTTAAAGTTTTCCCTTTAAACACATTAGAAAGTTCGAAACTTCCAGTCATCGCCGATGACCGAAGCTTTCGAGTTTTTCCGCGAGTTTAAATGGAGGAAGTACAGCGTTGCCTAATTTCACGCCTCGCTACTGATAGATAGAATAAAAAGAAATTACCGAACTACATTAGCAACGAGCTGTAGCGATAGAGAGAATTTGTGGGACTCTATGTTGAGGCAGCATGGAAGCAGTCATAATCGGAATCTCTTAAAGACGTCTTTCACACAGGCTCGGTTTGTTTGCCTCACTTTTTTTAACCTTTACATTACATTTAAAAAAAAAAAAAAAAAAAAAAAAAAAAGTACTGTGACAAATACGTTTGATTTTTGTTAAAACGTAAGTTCAAGTGTTTTAGAGTTGCTATCTGGACACATAAATCGAAATAACTGTTTTTTCTGGAAGGATTTGCACAGTAAAGAAACTGACACTTAACAGAAATATGCAAAATCTTCTCACCTGGACAGTTTTATTAGAATTAGGTTTATGGGAATTTTCGTATTTCATAATTGTCGGCTTTATTTTTGAGTGTTTCAGCTTGAAACTTTCAGGGTGTTTTCCTGAAATATGCTCGCAGGTGATGACGTTCCTCAAATGTGTGTTTTTTCGCATGAATTTGTCAAATTTAGACAAAAACTGTTGACTTTTTGAGCAGCGCGACGCGACGTGGTGTCCACGATTGGAACTAATCGACCTTGGAATCATCTTAAATGTTTCTTCTGGAAGGATTCGATTGATAAAGAAACTAACACATGACGGAAACAAGCCAAATTTTCTCACTTGGATAGTTGTATATATTGGAATTTTGTGTCCAGATATCCACTCTTAAACACTCGCACTTTCGTTTAAAATCTCTTTCCACCGGATTTATAACAAATTTTCATTTAAGGTTAAAAAAAGTGAGGCAAACAAACCAGAATCAGATCACCCATGCTGCCTCACTTTGAGATAGGACTTATATCATGTATCAGCCTCTCTATTGCTATAGCTCAAATATGACCGAATATAAAATACAAATATAGTTAAATCTGTTGTTATTTTTATCAGGGTGCATGTTTAGTTAAATAAATTGAGTATTCACCTGATATCTTCAAAAAATATAATATCTAGTAAAAGATGATGATAGCTATTTCGGGGACCGGCCCCATCTTCAGATCAGTATGAGAACACTAAAGGACACTTAAAAATAAAATTTGAAAGATTACTAGACGACATAGGTAAAAGGTACGACATAGCTACAAATATAGTGTTTTTAACCCTCAAAATCTGGAAACACAGGACTAATGGATGAGGGCATCGTATACAATGGCGTCGCGTGCCGTCTGGCAACAATGCAACTGCTCTATTTAAACTCATTAAATATGTCGAATTTTCCTTGTGCACTGTGCACCCCCTGAATTCGATCTTTTACATGAGTTTAAATGGATTGAATACATTGTTGCCAAATTGCACGCGACGCCACTGATCGTATAGCTTTGTGCTCTCCGTGAAATTTTTCCGCCTCCAAAATAAATTAAGGTCGATTACTGCGGCGTCCCTGATTGCTTTAACTCGGCTCGGAAGGAGGAATCATGGCAGCTACTGAAGGAGGAGATGAGGTGCACGAGAATAGACTCTTTCTCTATTCAGAAGAAGCGCCTTCAATTTCCGGAGCATGCAATTTCGTTACTTCAGTGTACGAAGAGTTGCTCGAAGCAACAACTGAGACAGTCTCGGTCGTTGCACTTGCTTCCGATCAAGCAAATGGGGCTGTTGCACATGGGCGGAGCCAGCAATTTGGCAACTGTGGATTCTTCCTATTTGAATGTATGAGAAACGATCGATAAGAAATTGGGCCATGGTCCCCTCAAGAATCGATTGTTCCTCATACATTCAAATGGGGAAAATCCACCGTTGCCAAATTGCTGGCTTCGCCCATGTTGTTGCACTTTTTTGCTGTAAGCAAGTTAATAGTCGATTCGTGTGTGAAAACCTCCAAAAGTAACGATGGTAGAACTAAAAACTTCCAAAATCCACACCTAAACTCAATGAACGCTTTTGCGAGCATAATGGTGGCGTATGGCGCTAATAATGGGAGATTCCCACCTTAATTTCATCACTTCCTCTATGCTGACAAGATAGATTCACAGATCAATTAGTTACCATAGAATATAGCCTGTTCGTTCTAACTTGAGACCTGGCGATTCAGGTAGATTTGCCTTCTGTGGCAACGTAGGAGTGCTAACCCTCGTCAGTCAGCCGAGGTGACAGTCTGATTGTCTGCTGCCCGACTCTCGGGCTATGACAACCTATTGAAGTGTTTCCATTCTCTATTTTCCGAAATTCATTTATCGCTCGCTCACGTATCAAGTTAAGGCCCTATTCCACCTGAGACTTTTGTCGCCGGATCTAGCGTCAAGAAGCTGAAAACTCCCTTCCACCTAGGCGACTTGACGCGCGTCACCGATACAAACAGTGCCTCTCATTTGTTTACCGAAATCGTCGGTAATTTTTCACGTAATAACATAATAACAAGAAAATAATAATAACAAAGTAATAACAATAATAACAAGAACCGCGGATGATGGTTGTCTTGGTTGTTTTCAGCCGAATTAAAGATGACACAGGGATATTGATGAAACTCGGGAGCTCAACGTTGCACTAGAAGCCAAAAAAGTAGGATTCGATCCTATTTCTAGCGACTTGACGCTAGATCCCGGATCTTCGCTCTTCCACCTGATCTTCCTGACGCTGACGCTAGATCCGGCGACTAAAGTCTCAGGTGGAATAGGGCCTTTAGAATGAACAAACCAAAGAGTAAACAAGAGTCACGATTGAATGGAAGGCCTGAGTGGTCAACGCAGATGTAAGGGATCGGAAACGCGGGCTGGCCTCTGATTGGCTGTAATCGTGGTGCCAAACTGTTTTAGGTCTTATGAAAATTAACACCGGGTTTTCGTTTCAGGACGTTTATCTCGAAACCTGTGCAAAAATTGCCTCTAAACAATATTAATTCGAGTCGATTTAGCAGAATTTTCTCAACAAATTGATAGGTCATAAATGCCACTCTATTGAAAATTCGAAAAGACCGTCTCAGTTGAAAAGTACGCTCAATAGTGTGGTTTACATGCTTGGCGTGTGTTTGAGTAACTCACTATTATGTGTACTTTTCAACTGAGCCAGTCTTCTCGAATTTGCAATATACTGGTACTTGTGACCTATCAATTTGTTCGAAAAATTCTCCTAAACCGACTCGTATTAGTTGTTTTGAGATAAACGTCCCGGAACGGAAACCCCGTGTTAATTTGCATAAGGCCAAAAATACTTTGGACCCTCGATTTCCTTCGATTTCCAGCCAATCAGAAGCCGACTCTTATCAGCATTGACCACGCTGGCTTTCAATGCAATCGCGACTCTTGTTTACTCTTTGGAACAGACTATAGTGATCCACATCCGATGAATGGTACTTCGACACCTGGTGACACCGGTATCGAAGGAAAGTCGTATATTATTTGTCACTTCTTGATGGATTGATAGTATTCTTAGATTCGGATTATTAGTGCCATGCGCCGCCACTCAGTGGAGCGAGTCAATGGAAGAGACTGGACACGTCGCACAGTGTGGACATTTGTCGAACTAGCTATTCAAAATTATATAACTTTTGAAAAAATGCAGCTGAGGAAACGAAACTTTGGGGATTTATCACCATTAGGGTAGCCTATATTTAGGTAATTTTTTTAAATTTTTGCGGACCCCTCGAAGGGGGGCAAGGGGGCCCCCCCAAATTTCCCCCCTTTTAAAAAATTATCATCGGTAACCCCTATATTGTGACACATCAATCAAAACTGTGTAAAAAGTAGTGCATTTTCGTTTAAACCGGAGGTCGCTATCTCTTTTTGTTCCAAAGTTATTGTCGATTAAATTTCTTTTTGGATAGACATTTCCCAATTAAAATTCAAAATTCTATAATTTTGGAAAAATTACAGATAGGAGAATAAAACTTTAAAATTTGTTACTAACATGGTAGTATATCTTAAAAGAGTTTTTTCGGAGGGAAACTATCCAAGGGGGCTCGGGCCTTCGACCCCCCCCCCCCACAAATATATTTAATCGGGAACTTATAGGGAATAAAATTATAAAGCTCATAAGAGGGTTTATGACGGAACGTAAATTAGTAGAGTATATATAATGTACTATTTCTCTTTGATGTTAAGTGTAATTTGAGTCAAATTGTGGGGAGGGAGTGCTGGAAAAAAATTCAAGAATAATTCTTGAAAATGAAAAGTCATCAATAGGGTTTTAGGGGAAAAATTATTTGTCAAAATTTGTTAATTTTTTTATTTTTTTTTTATATTTTACCAGTGACTGTTCTTTTTCATCAAATTACATTTCTAAAAATCAGAGTCGTTAAAAAGAGAACGTTACAATAATTTAATCCGTAATCAAGCAAATTGTTCCTATAATTTGGGTCATCACAGGGAGGGGGACATTTGACCAAATGAAGTATCAGATATATCGGTATTAATACAAAATTTTTAATTCAGTTATAAGAACTATAAAAAAAATTAGTCAATTTCTGAGCCTGATGAGTCAGTACATTCAGAGGCAGTGGGGGCGCAGGATTCTTTTTGGCACGGGCTTGCACTGATGAGCGTTTGACTGAAAATTGTTCCCCTCTTCCCCTCCACCCCTAAAAATCGGAGGTCTGGGGGCTATAGCCCCCTTTAACCCCCCCCCCCCCCCCCCCCCGCGTCCGCCACTGTTCAGAGGTTTGGTGGCATCAACAAGGCTTCTGTCCTCCTCGCTTGATGAATTTTCGCTGTTTGGTCCATTTTCACGGTGCCATTTCTCTCTGAAAACAAGGAGAAAAACTAAGTTTATTTCATTTGCGCACATTTGCGCAGTGGGGGACAAAAAAAGCTGAAAAGTAGATGAAAATTTCCTTTCTTTTAGAGCAAAAACGGTAGATGGTACAAAATGGTACAACAGAAAAAACTCTGCTGAAACTTGTCATATGTCAAAAATATACTAAAATTTAGACTAATTATAGAATGTAAATTATCCCAAGATTAAAAAACTTACCTTCCATGGTTTTTCCTCCTTCTACTTACCTTGAAGAACACGAAAAAAAAACCTGACCATTTAACATTTTCTTTTTTTACATTAGGGCCCATTCTATCAAAAAAAGTGTCACGGGTGAAAATAGAGATACTTACCTGTGTTAATTGAACTTCGAACTCGGCTGGTGCACTTGTCGTCCGGTTTTAATCAAAACATTCGTTAGATATGTCTTATCTAGACATCTTTGAAGTCGAAAAGCAAGCGCACAGTGGATTTTTTTGATCTTCATTTTGAATAGCTAAAATACACGTATGTCCACACTGTGCGTCGTTGCGATTTTAAATGCCTGTAAGGTAAGTGACCCAAAGGTGGCCATACCTATGGTTGGGGCCAATATGCACATATGAGGCATGAGAGATAAAAAAAACTAAATATGTAAATTTACTATTCAGACAGTTGGCTGTCATGTGTTAATTTCATTTTTTTAAAATTTGCTTGTTTTTGAGTTTTTTTTTTGCGTTTGAAAAAAAGTAGAGTTTTGACATCGCGCAAAACATGCACCTAAGGTGGCTACCCCTCATACTTTTGATGCACCTAAAGGTGGACACCCCCTTTTAAATTTCATTAATAAGCATTCAAATGCTATTTCATCGTTCAAAAACGGAATCTAGATCCTAGTTACACCGGAAATTATAATTATTATGATGATTGATAGTCAAAGGTGGAATCAATCTAAGGGCTTAGCTTTTACGATTGTTTACTTCCGTGAAAATTAGCTGAAGACCTGCAAAAATGGACGTTACACTGTTTCGCGCCGACTGAATCGCCCGATGCTCTTGATTTTTGGAGTGGGGGAAGCATTAGCATCCCGCTACTCAGCACTAACGCCATATATCGTCAATTCGTGTATTTAACTGAAATAAGCAGGGGTGGCCCACCACCTTAATAGCCGGGCCACCTTTGGGTCACCTATACGCAACGTATTCACTTGAAAAAGGTTTCATTGGTTTTATTTTAAAATTTCCTTCAAGAATCACTCAATATAGTTTGTTTTCTGACAGTAAAAAAAAAAACATTCAAATTTTCATTTTTAGTCATGTATATTTCATGTCCGACCCCTCTCATGGAATCACTCCACTGAGCGCTATCACTCTCGCGCAGTTAAATGCATTAAATAAGTTTCGGAGTGAATTTTGTGAGTTTTCAGTGCTACCATCGTTATTTTTGTAAGTTTTTGCATCTGAATCGACCCTTAAATCACTTACACCAAAAGTGTGCAACAGCCCCATTGCAAAATCAAGGAATTGATCCATGAGTCTCGGGTTCGAATCCCGGTTGAGGAATCAGATTTTTCACTGGTCTTGTCTCTCGGACTCCTTACAATGGTAAATCTGAGTGCTTAGAGCATTGCTGTTACTTACATTTGGTGGAGGGAGGTCACTCTCTTAACGTTTAAATTCATTGAGACAAGTGTCGAGGGTACCTCCTGTGGGTAGCGTCTGATATTCTTTGTGTCCCCGACTGTGCAAGCAAAACGGCGTTATTTGGAGCGGAGTCAAAGACCAATAAAACGGTCATCTGACATTGGCATTCAAACGAGCCTGCACTTCGACTCAAGATCAAAGACCACTTATAGTCGTATACATACACAAGCAGATGTGGCGCGAGGCCAAATTTTCCTTGGTAAACAAACGTCGGGAATGATACAAATTGGCATACAGAGGGGATCAAAGATATTACAGAAACTAATGAATCTAAAATATTTGCGTAGGTTTGTTTACAAAATCTATATGTATGAAATGCAATATTTGCAGGACAATCATATTTCGTGTCTCAGCCAATGAGCTGAGCCGATAGCGAGGATTTTTGCAGTGGCGCAGCGCACATTGTGGCAACGTTGCAATTTGCCCATTAAACCTACGGAAAAGATCGAAATATTTGTCGTTCGGCAATCCCTTTTGCATTCGACTTTTTACATGTGTTTATATGGACACAATACAACGTTGCCAAATTGCATGCTACGCCACTGGATTTATGGCAGCCTTGATGGAGATCTCTCATGGACATTTTCACGCAGGCTCGGTTTGTTTGTCTCATTCTTTTTAACTTTCAAAGTTAAAAGAAAAAAAAATGTGATGAATCCATTCGTAATGGAGCTGTTGCAAACTTTTGCTACAGGCTTATTAATAGTTGATTATGGGGTAATACCCTGTAAAAATAACGATTAGCGCACTAAAAAATCACGAAATCCACTCCTAAACTCATAAAATGCTTTTAAACGCGAGACCGTAATGGCGGCCGAGGCCGCGGTTTTCTTATGGCAATTGTGTGCTTCTTCTTCTTCTTGTGTGGTGTTGCGAGACTACCTCCTGTAGATGGCGCTGATTGAAGATAGGGAAACCCAATGCAAACCGCGGCCCCGGCCGCCATTATGGTCTCGCGTTTAAAAGCATTTTGTGAGTTTAGGAGTGGATTTCGTGATTTTTTAGTGCGCTAATCGTTATTTTTACAGGGTATTACCTCATAATGAACTATTAATAAGCCTGTAGCAAAAGTTTGCAACAGCTCCATTGGTTTTAAACAAAAGTTTCAAGTGTTTTAGAGTAGACAGAGAAAATTCCCTCACCTTGCACTGAAAAAAGCGGAAGTTTAAATTTTTTTCCTTCCATTCCTTCAAATCTCTACATACAGGGACCCTGTCAAAAACTAGAGTCTCTTGATAGAAATATTGTAAAGGGAGTACCGACGCGACGCTTCATGAATTTTGACGGGAGTCGATTTAGTCGACCACCTGAACGAATCCGAAGGTTAATTTCGACAGTGGACCATTGGTGGACACGCGGGTTTGCTTTCATTGCGGTCCGTTCCTATACGTGCCTCTACTCATCGACTGCTTTGTGTGGAGTCTTCGATGTCGTCGACTCCTGCTGGACTCAGTGAGAGCCTAAAACCAACGACCAATCAGCTCGTGTCGGTACTCCCTTTACAATATTTCCATCAAGGGACTCTAGTCGCACTGGGACCAAAGTTTGTTAGGTACCAAGCGTAACTTACGGACGGTCATGTGACCGTGCGTAAGCTCTCTGATTGGTCGAAACTGCACGCAAGATGCACGCAAGTCAACGCTTAGGGCCTAAGATAATTTGGTGCCTAACCTGCACGTGGAAGTGCCTCACAATCGGAAATTGTTAAATCATAAGGCGCGCCTTCAATTCTTGAGGTATGCAAAAACGATACAAGTACGCAGGAACAGTTAACTATCTAATTCTCTGCAGGATTTTCTGCGCTCATCAATGCCAATGGAGGCGGCTTTCTCTGTACGTCTATGGCGGCTCGTGCCAGGGGCGTTCCGGGGGGCATATGGGTGCCCTTGCCATTGGGGCAGCAAAATCAGTGTGTAACAAGAAAAAAAAAGAAAAAAGTCTTCAAAATTATAATGTTGTTCGCGGAGGGCGGTAAAATTTCATTCTTGCCCCCCTCTCTGGAAACCACGGCACTCCCCTGGCTCGAGCAATCTCGCGACAACGCAACGTATACAATATTTACCAATACAATATTTCCATCAAGGGACTCCTTCAAAAACCTGGCAACAGTGGAAATCAAATAAAATAAACAGCCGTTTTTCAGTCAATGAGATATGATCAATGATATCCAGTCATCAAAGTCTAAATCTAAAAGCTTTTCAGTGGAATCGCGGGAGGCATTCGAAACGGAGGTGTACGTTTTTCTCGAAATCCAGTTTTACCCTGTATACGTAATTTTTCCGGCATTCCATCCTCAATTCATTCATCTGTAGCGTAAAGCGTGCAACGTTTATACAGCATCCCGATTCCGCGGAGATCTCTTGTTCCGTGAAATCAACCTCTCTCTCTCTCTCTCTCTCTCTCTCTCTCTCTCTCTCTCTCTCTCTCTCTCTCTCTCTCTCTCTCTCTCTCTCTCTCCTCTCTCTCTCTCTCTCTCCTATTCTCTCTATCTCTATCTTTTCTCTCTCACACACTTTCTCTCTCTCACACACTTTATCACTCTGTGTATCTCGTTCACTCTTTCACTTACTGTATCTCTCTCTCACTCTCTGTATCTCACTCTCTGTACCTCTCTCTCTCCCTCTCTCCCCCCTCCCTCTCTCTCTTCTCTCTCTCTCTCCTATTCTCTGTATCTCTCTCTTTTCTCTCTCACACACTTTCTCTCTCTCACACACTTTCTCTCTCTCTCACACTTTCTCACTCTCTGTATCTCGTTCACTCTCTCACTTATGTATCTCTCTCTCACTCTCTGTATCTCTCTCACTCTCTGTACCTCTCTCTCCCTCTCTATCTCCCCCCCTCTCTCTCTCTCTCTCTCTCTCTCTCTCTCTCTCTCTCTCTCTCTCTCTCTATCTCTCTCTCTCTCTCTGATCTTATCAATTTGCGGTGTTAAATGGGAGGAACGAACCGACACTGTTTGTTGGATCTGCTCTTTTCTTTTGTCTTAATCGCGCTACTCTTGATGAAAAGCCTCAAGGGAAAGGTGCTTTTGTGAAAACGCCGCTCAACAAGATCTTTCTATAGTTTTGAGGGGTTTATAATTTTCAATCATTACTGAGCCACTTCATCTTTTTGTGCATCGCCCGGATCCCGCAAGTGAGATGGGAAAAGAGGTGAATCATTCATTAATACAGTTTTTTTTTCTTTCTTGTCTGAACTTCTTTTTTTCTATTTTTTTCCCCCCCTGACTACCGTGTTTTGATTCCTTCGTGAGATTAATTATTTTTAAATTAATTCTGTTATCCAAGGCTAATTTTTTTATGCATGGAACACGATAGAACGAGTTACTCTTACTGTTAGTTGATTTAGTGATTCGTTTAGCGTTCCGATTAAAAGGGGAAATAAACTGTAGGGAATATACCCCACGAACACTTTCTCGCATCAAACTTAATCTGGGGGCCCCCGTGCACCCCTCCCCCTTTAATATTCTGGGGAAGACCCCTAGACCTTCCTTTAATATTCTGGGGGGAGACCCCCAGACCATAATACTCTTGGGGAGACCCCCAGACCCCCTTATAATATTCTGGGGATACTCCCAGACCCCCCTCCTTTTAAGGGGTTAATTTTACAGTAGTCTGGTTGTAGAATGTTTTTGCAAATTTTTGTCAAAATTCAAACAGCGTCATTTGAAATATTCCAATTGTTCCCTGTTTTCACCCATTTTCCTGTTGATTTTAATTGAAACTTTTTATCTTCCATTGCTTAAAATTTAAAATTTCGAAAAAGAAAAAAAAAAGAGTCTCTGAGGATTGTAAAAAGCAACTCTCCAGTTGGCAACTCTCCAGTTCGATAATTTCGTTTCTGACTTACCGGTAGTGTTGAAGGTCCCGAAATACCGAAGGGTAAATACCCAGGTAACTTATGGGTATTTCCGAAACAAAAATCGGGTAATTGCCCAAAAAATGGGTTTTATAATTTCTCATCTTTCGTTGGCTTTTTAAAGTGATAAAATAAGATTTAAATATGCTGAATTTGTTTCTAGATTAAACTGAATGCCTTTTTACGGGGTTTTGGGTTTGGGAATCTGCAATGAGTGTCTTTGGAGTTCGAGAAAAAAGTTTTATACAGCATTATAGCATGTACATATAAATACTCGGTTCGGGTAAATAAATACCCAGGTATTCTACACCACTGTCCCATGTAGCATGGATTGCAATTCATCCCAAAATAGTCGTCAAATTTTATCATCTGACTATTAAGTTGCAAATATATGGCTTAAACGTTGTAACAAAATGGCATGCAAATAGAAAATTTTCCGACCTGGGTTTTTTTCTGCCCTACTTTTTGCGTACGTGTCATCTCCACCTTTGCCTATTTGTCTATGAGTCAAAAGTTGCAACTTGAGGGTGGAGAATCGTCCAAATGTTTTTAAAAAAAATTGCCACTTTATTGCATTTTTGCTGCCATGAATTGCAACGCTTAGATTGAAAAATGCTACATGGGGTTTACCGGTGTAATTTATCAGAGCGTTTTTGATTTTCGATGAAACACATCAGAACTCTTCACCGGTGTACATCGGCTTTATCGTAGTAATACCTTCGATAAAAGTGATGAAAACTAATCTCAAAGTAGGAAACAACCTATTTCCGTGTGTTCATTACGGGTGTTGTGGAGGTTATTGAGAAGAGTAAACAGACATGTTTAACACGAACCACTCGAACTCTGCGCCTGTGATCGTTCGGAAATTCATCGGCGGACAGATGAATTTCGTCTACTTTATCGTAAACACTATCTGGTTTTTATCGTAAACATTATCTGGAAATTCTGATGCATTTCACCGGGTTATCAGTCAGAATCACAAAATCACTTAACGTTTAATTCGTATTGGCAGAACTATGCAGGTACCTTGGGAGATTCCTGTCTAATTTGAGACTTTCCCAGTGTTGCCAGGTTTGGACGGGGTAGAATAGTCCACGCGTGGACAGTTTTCGAGTTGGAAATCTGTCCACACTGTGGATAGGGATGAAGAATCGGAGGCGGAGGCGTGGACAGGTTGTGGACAGTTGTAGCTATATTCTCATCAAAATAGTCCACGTGTGGTCGAATCTAGCCACTATTGGCAACACTGGACTTTCCTCTGCGAGTTTCTACAGAGAGAGAGAGAGAGAGAGAGAGAGAGAGAGAGAGACAGAGAGAGAGAGAGAGAGAGAGAGAGAGAGAGAGAGAGAGAGAGAGAGAAAGAGAAAGAGAAAGAGAGAGAGAGAGAGAGAGAGAGAGAGAGAGAGAGAGAAAGAGAGAGAGAGAGAGAAAGAGAAAGAGAAAGAGAGAGAGAGAGAGAGAGAGAGAGAGAGAGAGAGAGAGAGAAAGAGAGAGAGAGAGAGAGAGAGAGAGAAATTAGATCAGTGGCGTAGCGTGCAATGCATTAATTTAATCCCATGAAAATGATTAAACTATTGGGTTTTCGGTGAACACCTTTGCATTCGACTTTTTACATGGGTTTAAATGGACACATTACAACGTTGCTCAATTGCACGCTACGTCACTGAATTAGATCTAAATATCCTATGATACCTCCAAAGCTTCGCCTTCTTTGCTCTTAAAGCGCGGAACTATACGCAGGTATCATGGGGGATTCCTGTCTAATTTTTCACACTCTATATTGAAAATCACATAGGAAAGTTTCAGATTAGAGGAATCTCCTACGGTACTTGCGCAGATCTACCACTAAGCCTTCAACTTTCGAGTCATTTTGTGAGTCTGTGAGTGAATATCATAATTTGTCAAATCTTCAGTTTCACTGGATTTTACTAAAGATTCAACTATTGAATCGCTTACCCTGGTAAAAATGTTCCATGACCAATTTTACATGGAAATAGATTTCCATGGAAATTGCTCAAATTTCCATGGAAACTGAGTATTTTTCCATGGAAACCACGCATATCTCCATGGTAAAAGGAGTGTTTCCATGGAAATCGCTGTCGTTTCCATGAAAAAATACTCAGTTTCCATGGAAATTTGAGCAATTTCCATGGAAATCTATTTCCATGTAAAATTGGTCATGGAACATTTTTACCAGGGTTGTAATCACAAGCAATACTTTGCACTGATGCTGAAATATGTCGTGGAGATTGCATCATAAAAATAAACCGTAGGAAACACCCAACGAACACTTTCTCATGTCAAAAGTAATCTGGGGGACCCGCCAGACCCACCTTTAGTATTTTGAGGGACCCCCAGACCCCCTTAATTACTCTTAGGGAGCCCCCAGACCCCCTATAATATTCTGGGGGAGACCCCCAAACCCCATCTAAGGGGTTAATTTTACAATAGGCTGGTTGCAGAATGTTTTTTTGCAAATTTTAATACAAATTCAAACAGCTATATTTGAAAAATTTCCAATTTTTCCCAGTGCTTATTCCAAACTGTGCTTTCTCTGTGCAATTTTTCCCCATTGACTCTCATGGAAACCGTTTATCCTTTATAACTTGCTTGAAATTTAAAATTTCGAGAAAAATAAAAAAAATCCCTCAGAGGAATGTTGAAATCAACCTCTCTGCAAAATTTGGATGTATATGGACCATTGGTTCAAATGTTATGCCGGAATATAGACAGATAGACATCTGCGCCATCGCAGTACTTTCTCAATTTTTAATTGCGTTAGTGCAATTTGGCAACAATGTATTCTATCCATTTCAACTCATATAAAATATCGAATTCAGAGGGTGCACAGTGCACAAGGAAAATTCGATGTATTTAATGAGTTTAAATGGAGCAGTTGCATTGTTGTCAGATGGCACGCGACGCCACTGAATTTCGTTAGAGTGAGAACATAAAAATCCTAACACCGTAGAAGCGCCCTTAATCACTCATCATTTCGGTGACACCACTGGATTAATTTCAAACCCTGCAATGTTATCGGTAAAAGGGTGCGGAAATTATGTCTGTTCGTAAAAAATGTACGGAAACGTGATGCAGGCAACCACTGTAGCTTCGTTGCGGTTTTGTGTCTGATGATACCACGATTTCATTAAAAAAAAAAATCCACTTTTGATAGTTTGTATGTTTTTCGTAGAGTGAAATAATAATCCCTCGTCTGGAAATCGGTATACCTCGCACTTTTAAAAATATTAAAAATTAATAGCCGGAGAAAAGTAAAAAAAAAATACAGAAAAGTGCGGCTTTAAAAAGCTCTTTTATCCATTCAACGCCTAAATTCTCAGAAAAGAGTGCTGTTTGTGTACTGAGAAAAGAGAATATACAGCAGGTTTTCCGAGAATAAATTCATTTCATGAAATTTATTTGAACATTTTTATCACATTTTAGCTGTATTTTCGTCTTTATTCAACACAGTTTATTCTTCTACAGCCTCTTATTTACTCTCATAACTCCTCCATTATACTGCGTTCATCTTCCTGCAGATCACCAAAGGCGGTTTCTTTACTCCTTTTTCAATGTTTTCTCTGCTCAGTGGATCCAACCTTCCGAGACAAAAATACTGCACCTTCTTTTCTAATCAAAGTATTCATATTTTCACAGTTGGTACTTCCGGGTAGGTATAATTTGAAAAGACATTGGTAGCGTTCTAGAATTCATCGGTTTACTGCATCCGTGCAGAAAAGATTACATTATCCTGTGATGTAGTATATCTATGCATATTGGAAAGTACTGATACACATAACCTTTTTTGCATCGAGACAACATTGAGAAAAATCGCTTCTTTTAAAAACACGGAGACAAACTCAGAGGTCCTGGGTTCGAATCCCGGCCGACGCGACAAGATTTGATGGACTCGAATCTTGTCGCCTGGGAAGAACATGGATGTAACTCAGTCCCCTTTATTCACTTCATTTCTGTCCATAGTTGGCTCTGTTGGCTCCTCAATTGGAGTATGAGCTATTAAACAAGCATAAAAAACAAACAAAAAAACAAACAAAAACCAAGGAGACACGTTTACTTGTGACAGTTTTCCTTGCGCGAAGTAAAGTTCTGATTGCATGAAAGAGAATCACTGTCACAACAAGGAATCTTTTACTTGTAGCAGCAGACATTTTCCTTGGGTCAAAGGAATTTCCCCGCAGTCAATATTTCACTGTGCAGTTTCTTTGACACAAACGAAATACATCTTGGATTAAAAGAAGAATTCTCTCAGTGAATAAAGGGATGACTTCTAGAGCCCTATATCATTGGATGGAAGAAGGGCTTCGTTAAGCAGCAGGGTGATTCTTGTCTTTCAGACGAGACGAGATAGAAAGAATCGGTTAATTCCATTGGTTTAAACGCGGCGTCACGTGACGAATTTGAAGTCGTTTGAGTTGTTTTAGCACTTAAAACGTGTGATTGTAAAAACAACTCTCGAGTCTTGTAAGCCACCCTCCTCCCCTTTATCAAAACCTTTTTATCGCAAAGGTCAGGCAGTGTGGTCTATAGTGACTAAAGATCGTTTTAGTAGGTTTCAGGAGATTTCGCCTATTTTTTGTTTCCATTCAATCTTTTCGTTCATTATTTATCGTCCAAAGTAACTTTATCCTTGAATTTAAGTCCAGAAATTATTTTTTGTCCTCTACTTTTTTTGTCCCCTGTTGGTAACATCCCAATAATTTTAGTCGTAACATTTATCTCCCATGATTTTGGTCTTTTTTCGATGTTACAGAAGCAAAGATCTAATAATTATTATAAAACATAAAATTGGTGGATCGGCTAAAAATAAAACACAAAATTGGTAGATCAGCTATAAATAAAATACAAAATGGGTCTGTTTCATACTTTTGCTACAACAATATAGAACCTTGATTCTTATGTAAAATTCGGCGAAAATAACGATGTGCACATTAAAAATGTTCAAAATCAACTCATTAACTTAGGAAATCACTTCAATTTCAAAGAGCCCGCGCTACACTAGACACTATTTGCACCGGTATACTACTACATAGACGGAACCACCGTGCATAAGTAAACATCATCGTAACTACAAAATGATGGAATTTCTTTTTTAATACGTGAAATATAAACTGCATTTGCTGTCTGGTATTTTCGGTTTATCAAAGATTACAAAATAATATAAGAAATGTACGCATCTAAACGAAACATTCCAATGTTTGTACGTTCTGTTCTTGTTTAAATAAACGAGATGGTTCCATCTATGTAGTTATAAGTCGGTGATATAGTGTCTAGTGTAGCGCGGGTTGTTTGAAATGGAAGGTATTTTCTGAGTTAATGAGTGGATTTTGAAAGTTTTTAATGTGCGCATCGTTATTTTCGCAGAATTTTACGTTAGAAACAATGAGTTGTATTGATGTAGCAAAAGTACGCAACAGACCCATTGACGGATCGATCGGGTTAACATGAAATACAAAAAAGGTGGGTCGGCTGAAAATAAAGTACAAAATTGGTGGATCAAGTCAAAATAAAATACAAAATTGGTGGATCAGGTTATCATGACCCACCAGATCTTTCGCAAAAATATGCTTTAAGCCAGGTAGAGCTGCGGGAAACTAAATTGCGGCCTAACGCACTATGGTCTGAGATCGAAAGAAAAATTGGCCAAAAATCAGTTACCAAAAAAAAGTCATCAAAAATCATCATTTTCGACCTTTTCAGCTCAAGTCAAAACTTTCCAGCAGCTATATTCCTAAGATTAAAATTACTTATTAAAAGTGTTTTCTGAGATTTTTGATCTTAAAAGTTACGAGGGTTGTCCGTAAATTAAGGTCTCCAAAGCTGTTTCACATAGAAAAAATTATTTTATTGAAAAAACAAGTACAGATTCTGAAAGCTTCAACTCTTAGCTTTTTTTCTACGTAGTCGCCATTACGATCAAAATGTTTTTCATGTCTCTCAGAAAGCTTTTTCAAATTCGCGTCATACCCCTCTCCCGCCAACTCGCATAGTGAGAAATTGACAGCTTCTTCGAGCTCTTCAAGACCCCCAAGTGTTGTTTCAAGTTGGGGAACTAATAATAGTTGCTTGGGGCCAAATCAGGACTATATAGAAGGTGGTCGATGGTTTCCCACCCGAATTTGGCGATGCGAACTGTCATGACGAGGAGGACGTGAGTTGAAATCGGGCGTTTTCTTGGTGTAAACGGACTCATTTGGTCAGCCAACCTCTCCTTTTGTTCTGTATGGCCTGGCTCAGTTTTGTTGGTGTCTTGCAGTACCTTTCCTCGTTGATTTTCGTACCTTTTTCAAGGCAGTCGACCAGCAAAACGCCTTTCTTTGTCCAAGAATACAAGCCACAGGGTCATACAGAACAGAAGGAGAGGTTGACTGACCAAAAGAGTCCGTTTACACCATGACAACACCCGCTTTCAACTCACGTCCTCCTCGTCACGACAGTTTTGCATCGCCAAATTCGGGTAGGAAACCATCGACCACCTTCCATATAGTCCAGATTTGGCCCCAAGGAACTATTATTAGTTCCCCAACTTGAAACAACACTTGGGGGTCTTGAGGAGCTCGAAGAAGCAGTCAATTCCTCACTATGCGAGTTGGCGGGAGAGGGGTATGACGCGAATTTGAAAAAGCTTTCTGAGAGACATGAAAAATATTTTGATTGTAATGGCGACTACGTAGAAAAAAAGCTAAGAGTTCAAGCTTTCAGAATCTGTACTTGTTTTTTCAATAAAATGATTTTTTCTATGTGAAACAGCTTTGGAGACCTTAATTTACGGACAACCCTCGTAACTAATGATAAATTGATGACAAATTTTATTTTTGATTTTTTGCCCCTTTTTGACGATCACTGACCATTGTGCAACGTTGCGGTGCAGAGCAGATGATAACTGGTGACCGGTGACTGGGTGAGTATACTCCAGCGTTGCCAGATTTAAGGGAAATATCAGTAGATTTTCCATAAGGACCAATGTAAAAAAAATCTACTGATATTTCCCTGAAATCTGACAACGCTGGTATGCTCACAAAGTTATCAGCCTTTGTGCAGTACTCGTTCGTTTAAACCCGTTTATACCATCCAGCGTTGCCAGATTGGGGTGAAAAAGCCGTACGCTTTACATTGATTTAAATGGGGGACGATACGGCTTTTTACCCCCTCGATCTGGCAACACTGATACCATCATTTGTTTAGTTTATTCTAACCTTACTCTGCTTACCGCAGCTGTACGCTGTACAAGCCCAATAACTTATCAGCATGTTTTCTCTGCTCGACCGGCCGATGCGATATCCCGCTCCAACCTCACAAGAATTTAGCGTGTGCAGTACTCCATCACTTGCGAACCGTGCAATCTGACAACGTTGAATTCTGTCCATTTAACCCAGAGCTGCCGATTTGCGTAGATTTACTGACATTTTTAAATTCACTGATGTTTTCACCGGTTGAGAAAAGATTACATAGTTCAACTCAGTGCGTGATTGTAATGCACGAAAATACTCTAACATTTTCTTAATCGGTGCGGAAACGCCGTCAATTAATTAAAATATACCGGTTGAGAAAAGATAGAAGACGCTAGTATTATTTTCGTGCATTACAGTCATACACTGAACTAAACTCTGTAATCTTTTCTCAACCGGTGGAATCTTCGGTGAATTTCAAAATGTCATTGAATCTACGCAAATTGGCAGCTCTGATTTAACCCCTTATGGGCCAAGCCCGAGTATGCTCATCTCTCCCCTCTAGGCCATTTCACATTGATTCAGTCTTCATATCGGATAACCAGAAATATAGATGAAAACACTGCAATAGTTATAAGGTCTTGTCGGGCGCCTTCAATTGGTCGTATAGGCAATTCCAACTCCATCAAGTACGAACAGTTAACTACCTTCCCTTTATGTACGGAAGAGTGATATTCTCCTGAACTAACCTGCGGTCCTTAAGGGTTAAACTCATGCAATGCATGGGCGTCATTTGGGGGGGGGCTGGGGGGGCAATTGCCCCCCCCTCCCCAGGATTTGAAGTCAGGCTCAAAAACTGGCACGAATTATATTGATGAGCAACAAAAAAAAAGTCATCAGATTATTGCCCCCAAAAGACGGCTCTTTGGCTCTTAAAATTATATTGATGAGCAAAAAAAAAAGGTTATCCGATTTTTTGCCCCCTCCAAGCCGGAAATTATAATGATGAGCAAAAAAAAAAAAAAAAAAAAAAAAAAAAGTCATCAGATTTTTTGTCCCCCCCCCCCCAAGCCGAACTTGAAATGACGCCCCTGATGCAATGGGCGTCGAATCTGCGGGAGTTGACCAATTGACCATTGTCCCATGATTTCGATAATTTTCATGGGTTTAACCCTTTCTAACCTGAAAGTACTTTTGGTTCCGGAATGAATTTTTTTGCCATCATAACTGATCTGGGCACAATTTTTTCTCCATTTAAAACGATATACATATTATATTTTCATTTTCTCCATAAGATTTTATGTTATGCAGATGTACATAGAAATGTACACCAGGATTGAAAGGGTTAAATGTACAGAATGCAACGTTATCAGATTACGAAGCGTGCAGTCCTGCAGCGTTGCATCCTGTCCATTTAAACTCATGCGATGGGTCGAATCAGAGGATGTTGACAGTGTTCCCAAGATTTCGATGTTTTTTGTGGCTTTAAATGGACAGAATGCAACATCGTTAGATTGCGAAATGTGCAATATCGTGTGCAATACAATAATAGAGAATTTAAATTAAACTCTTGCGAAAAATCGGGAAATTTTGGAGAAATGGGTCTGTTGCAAACTTTTGCTACATCGCTATAGAGTGATCAATCTCATGTAAAATTGCGTGAAAAGTTTATTGGTGGCAGTAGAAAGTCATAAAATGCAATAACAAACTCACCAGAAGCATTTAACTGAAATCCAAGATGGCGGTATAATATTGAACAATCTGTATGCAAGCACCATGAAAATCCAAGATGGCCAATCTCACAACATCGATCACAACCAATCATAACGCAAACGAACTCATAACCTCTGATGCTGTTGAGGTTGTTATCGTTGGTCATCATGGATGTTCACGGTGCGTGCTCACAGATTGCTCGATATTTAACCTCCATCTTGGGTTTCAGTCAAACGCCACTTGTGAGTTTAATACTGCATTTAATGACTTTCTGATACCACCAATGGACTTTTCACGTGATTTTACTTAAAATTTAATACTCTATATCGCTGTAGCAAAAGTTTGCAACAGACCCATTGTCGGGAAAATATCAGGAATTTACAAAACTGAAAATCTTTCAGTCACTTGTTAAATCGTCTGTATCGACTTTTTCAGTTTGGGCGTAGGTAGGCCAGCTAAAACGCATAATTCATTGGGATAAGTATGTAAGCGTAAGCATAAGTATTAGGGGGTAGCCTACCTTCAGGACTCGCCTAGCAGGGGTTTGCTCTAAACGAGGGATTACCCATTTCTCTGTTTTTTTTCTTCTTCTTCTTGTCAAGAAGCTGCTCTGGGGTCTTTGAGACCCCGCACGGAGGAAAGAGGGTTATCCTGGCATCGTTTTCCAAAACTGTCGTTCGTGAACGGAATAAATTACTTGGCTTTTTTCTACCGAAAACTCCCAAGCTGTAATTAGAGATCTACACATCAACTCTAGTTTACATCAGGGATAATCGGATAACCCCCTTTTTTTTCGCTCTCTCCCTTTTTTTTTTTTTTGGGAGAGCTCTGAGGTCTATGAGACCACCCACGGAAAGGCGAATGCTGTTGCCTTATATCGCGTCGTTCACTAAAATAATTGTATTTTATAGATGCGTCATATGCAATTTGACAACGCCGCATTTCTTCCAATTAAACCCACGAGAACGGTCCATCCATTATATGTAGGTACACAGTGCTCGCTCCCTTGCGACGTCACTGTGCTTTAGAAATTACCGGACATTTCTATGAAAAAAAAAAAAAAAAAAAAAAAAAAAAAAAAAAAAAAAAAAAAAAAAAAAAGCTTCGAGACTGTAACTAGATATTTACACATGAAGAGTAGTATAATATGATCTGCAAAAGAAATTCCTTTTATAGGAATTGTCTTTCATAAAGTTATCTATTGTTTTCCAAAGAGTTCTTTTTATTTTGTAATGCATCAATCCTCTCAAGTGGCAATGGGTCTGTTGCAGTGGCGTCGCGTGTCATCTGGCAACAATGCAACTGCTCCATTTAAACTCTCTAAATATATCGAATTTTCCTCGTGCACCCCCTGAATTCGATCTTTTACATGAGTTTAAATGGATAGAATACATTGTTGCCAAATTGCACGCGACGCCACTGGTCTGTTGCAAACTTTTGCTACAACAATTAAGAGTGCTTAATCTACTGTAAAAAAAAAAAAAAAAAGCTTGCGCTTGAAAAGTCCATTGGTGGCATCAGAAAGTCATAAAATGCAATAATAATCTCACAAGAGGCATTTAGTGAACTGCAAGATGGCGGAGGAATATCGAGCAATTTGTATGCATGCACCACAAACATCCAAGGATAGCCAACCTCACAATATCGATCACACCCAATCACAACGTAAATAAACACATAACCTCTGAAGCTGTGAGGTTGTCAACGTTGGCAATCCTTGGATGTTAAAGGTGCATGCATACAGATTGCTCGATATTTTACCGCCATCTCGGATTTCATTAAACGTCTCTTGTGAGTTTATTATCGCATTTCATGTCTTTCTGATGCCACCAATAGACTTTTAAGGCTATTTTATATTAGATTAAACACTCTTAATCGTTGTTGCAAAAGTTTGTAACAGACCCATTCTCTTGTAATCTAAGATACCTGACAACTGCAATTGTCTTTAAATCTGGCCGAGAACTGAAAGAAATAAACTTTTTACTAAAGTTCTTTCTTTAATTACGAATTGTAGTCAGCAAGGGATAATCCAACAAACCTCCCCCCCCCCGGCCCCGGTAAAAGAAAAAAAAGAAATAGAAATGGCCAAAAGATCTATTACTTTTTACATCGAAAGACGGAGGTTAACCCAGGGTTGTAATTTTTCGGATCTTAGGTCGAATTCTGTGATTCTCCGATGATTTCATTGGTTGACAAAAATATTTCGCAGTCCAGATCAGAGCTGCCGATTTGCGTAGATTTAATGTCATTTTGAAATTCACCGAAGATTCCACCGCCGGTTGAGGAAAGATTATAGAGTTTAGTTCACTGTATGACTGTACTGCAAGATAAATACTAGCGTCTTTTATCTTTTCTCAACCGGTAGAGTCGTCGATGACTTTAAAAAACTTGCGGATATTTTAATTAATTAACGGCGTTTCCACCGATTGAGGAAATATTACAGATCAGAGTATTTTCGTGTATTACAGTCATACACTGAATTGAAAAATGTAATCTTTTCTCAACCGATGGAATCATCGGTGAATTTAAAAATTTCATTAAATCTACGCAAATCGGCAGCTCTGGTCCAGATCAGCATTATAAATATATCGCATAAACATGTTCTGATTCGTCATCTTTTTTTCAACCGCAACTGAATCATCGGTGAATAACAACCCGGCAAAAAAAATGGACGTTCAACGTCCTCAGGACGTCCGGAGGACATTCGAAAGAAATTTTGAAAAAGTCTTGAATTGATCTGAAATGCCTTCTTTTGACATTAAAAAGGTGATCAGAGAAGAAAAAAAAATTAACGTCCAAGTCATAATTTTTTGCCGGGAAAATTCAATCGAATATCCGGTGTCTCTATAGGTGGACGGAAAGATTATAGATCAGATTATTCTTATGGGCTGCAGTCATGCCGACGAGCTATAGTGATAGAGAGGATTTCTGGGGCGTGATATTGAAACTTCACGGAGACCGCCATGATCGCAATATCTTATGGACGTTTTTCACTCAAGCTCGGTTTGTTTGCCTCAAAGTGCTTAACCTTTCATTTAAAAAAAAAAAAAAAAAAAAAAAAAAAAAAAAAAAAAATTAAAAAAAAAAATTGTGACAAATACATTTGAAATTGGCTACAAACAAAAATGCAAGTATTTTAGAGTGGCTATCTGGACACAGAAATAGGTCTGTTGCATACTTTTGCTACATCAATATGACACATTGATTCTAACGTAAAATTCCGCGAAATTAACGATGCGCACATTAAAAAGTTTCAAAATCCACTCATTAACTCAGAAAATACCTTCCATTTCAAACAACCCGCGCCACACTAGACACTATATCACCGACTTATAACTACATAGATGGAACCATCTCGTTTATGTGTAAACATGAACAGAACTTACAAACATTGGCAAGTTTCGTTTAGATGCGTACATTTCTTATATTATTTATTTGTAATCTTTGATAAACCGAAAAGACCAGACAGCAAATGCAGCCAATAGTTCATGTAGTTAGAACGGAATTCCATCATTTTGTAGTTACGATGTTGTTTACTTATGCACGGTGGTTCCGTCTATGCAGTAGTATACCGGTGCAAATAGTGTCTAGTGTAGCGCGGGCTGTTTGAAATTGAAGTGCTTTCCTGA